>JAUELO010042163.1:0-10333 GCA_032357855.1 Amphibolips quercusostensackenii | reverse complement strand
GTTACGTAAAGGATAAAGATACATACAAATGCAAGCTTGTACCTGGAGGACCAGAAAATCAAAAATTATTTGAATATCTCAAAACAATTTATGTCCAATCAGCTGATAATGCCGAAAAGTTTTTAGTAGAAGCCTTCAGTAATCCTAAACAGAGTTGAAATGCCATGAAGGCCAGCATTACCCTACAGTCCAGGTGTCATAGCAAGAGTAAATCAGCAGATATTCGTTTTGCTTGCGTTGTGGATCTGAAGAATATAGAGAAACGTTATACCACAGAAATCACTCAAGCCTTATCTTTATTTCCGGGTAAAATCCAGAAAATTCATATGGATTAGATTCAATGAGTATCAGGTAAAAAAAAGTTTTTGGTCAAAACTTCAAAGTTTAAAAGAAATCTTTTGGAACTGAAAAAACGTCGTTCAGCTTTACGGTACAGAATGAATCAAAAAGAATATATATATAATACGATGTTGCTCATTTTGCTTGACTAGAATACAACAAGCATGGGTGGCAATTGTGACATTTTGCCAATTGCTGTGAAGTATGAAACTTAATCCTTCAATAATTACGTCATTCCCACTGAAAAGATATTAACGTCTGCTACTGAAGTCCATGAACTTACTAGCAATCACGGGAAATCGTTCCTTTACGGGGAAAAAAGATCGACTGTGCCTTTGAGAACTGCTATGGAAAATTTGCTTCAGTGGATGATTTCTTTTGAAAAATCATGCTATGCTGCTACTAACAATCTTAATTTTGAAGCTCTAAGGTTATACAGAGCAATTTAAGGCAGCCCTGTGCGGGGCGATTTTCATGACGTAGTTTGTGGTTTTATAGGTACCTTACCGGTTATTAAAAAGCATACCAATTGTCGGGATATGAGCGAATGTTCAACTTAAGGTTTGGCAAACTGGCTAAACATATCAAAAGCTGGATCGCATGATGGTATTGCAGTTGTAGACATTCCACACAAGATTTAAAAGAAGCTACAATTGGACACGATATTTGTCTCCATTCATCAAATACTTATGATAAAAAAATTCAGAAATGAAAACAAAATATCAAAACTAAAAAGTTCTTAGAAAATTTAAACTAATTTAAAAAGTTATTAGGTAAAATTATTCGCCAGAAAATCGCTATAGCCTTGATGACCTTTGACGAAATAAAAATTGCGTTTAAATTGTCCACATTATCCTGACCGTCTACGGCTACAATCTGGCTGAAGGAGTCTGCCGGATGGCATAGTAAGAAAGGCTTACGTTGCTGCCAAAAGAGGCGCGTGTCATTCACATTACAATAAGGGAAGCTTGGCATCTGTAAGGCATATTTCTAGAACGTTAAGAAACAACCAAATGCAACGAGATCTTAATGCGGTGAATGTGCCTCATTCGGTGTACTGCCTTGAAAATAAAGACAGGTGTGGCACAATGGGCTTAATAGCTCGAGTGACAGAGAGTTTTTATGGGCTCTTCGTCCTACTCTACAACCAATCAACCAATATAATGCAACAAGTAATTTGCTAGTTACATTTTTTAGCAGAATCAATATAGCTATTTTGAAGGAGAGGCCTAGAAAATCAAAGTCATGGTAAGCCTATACAACTTGCTGCTCATCTTTACAAAAGTTTTTTTACAAAGATGCAACTATCAAAAAACTTGCAGGCTTTTATACAGTAACAACAGAGGTGAAAAATGGTAACAAGTATGTCATTGGATATATTGCACATAAAACACAAGGAAATATTTTGTGTACATTACTTAAAGGAAATATAGATATTAAAATATGCATATATAGCCACTATGCTAACGAGTTTCTGCCAATATTCAATAGCGATTCTTCAAATAATTTATTATTTAAGGAATATCAGGCAGTAAGCTTTTGTAATGTCAAAATAAAAATTAGATTTTAATGTCTGTTTCTTATCACGGCCCATACTTAATTTAGCTATATAGTCCAACCCTGCAGCCTATCTTGTTTGATGAAAAAAGACCAAAACAATAAATTGCCACACATATCATGTACTACTGTTTTGTTTTCTTTATCATTTACAATTCTAAATCTGTATCTGTACTTATATTGTATATTATTGACGCTATGACATGAAACGAAACATAAAAAATGTATTCACAAAGACTAAAATTAATATCGTTTATATTATATTTTGATAATGCATAATGAAGATAAATAAGAAATACTCCAAATAAAAGTTTGCGATAAATGTTTCTACAGTTTTTGGAATGCACCTGATATTACAAACCCTCTGCATTTTGAAACCCCTTGAGATGGTGGTCTCAATTTCGTTACAAGAATTCGAGGAGAAGTCCGAAAAGTTAATTTGTAGCGCTTGTGGCCCGGAAATCTTAGCGACCTCTCCTAGCTTTTCCTAGCAGATTTAATTTTTTGTTTATACCCAAACTGGGAAACGATCACAAGGCCTCCGTTTTTCTGTGATGATTGAGCATATTCTCATGATTTTAAAACGTGTGAAAGCACCACGTCCTATGTGATTGAACAGAAAATAATCCAAAGTTACTACACGTGCCTTTGGCAGCCATTAACATAATTTTCCGAATTCTCGCGATTATTTCATCTCGAGAATAAGTTGAACTTTTGAAAGAGCAATAGCACATTAAAAACAAATCTCATCTTACTCATGGAAGAGAATTTCAGGAACACCACGATTATCACAATTTGAACAAGTCTCTATTTAAATCATAGGAAAACACTAGAAGCAAAATGGCATAGCTTGGTGATAGGCACTTTAAAGGTCAGTTCTTTGCTTTTATCAAGTTTTAAAAACACTTCAAGCGAGCTTGCCAAAGACTATTAGACCAATACCTCCTGATCTGTACTTCTTATGATCTGTATTGGTATGAAGAGCTGATCAAATTCAAAATCAAGCCCAAAGAGGGAAAATCAACTAGAGCCCTCATGTTTCAATTCCACCTCCACTTTCATCTGCTCAGTTCCAGAGGCTTGAGGTAGTGGTCGCTGTCGTGAAATTGAATCAGTGAAGGGTAGAGGAGGTAAAAAAATTCCATCTGGCACTTAAGTTGATTTACCCTGTTCGGGCAAAACAAATAATAATGTAACCTTGTCGTTAATTTATTACTTTTTCTAAAGGAAGATTATGTTAATAACATTTAGATTCTTGATTGTTGATGTAAATGATTTTTCATTCACATGCTATGACAAAAAAAAAGTTCACTTAAAGAAGATTATTAATCGACTTTCTGAAAACCTTTTTGGGGCAGAATTTAAAACTTTATTGTATAATTTGCATTTTGAAAAAATCGAAAAGCGATTTCACTTTACAAACAATACTTTTTTGGACCACCGTATTATACATATTTTGCAAAACTACAAAAAAAAATAAGTTTGCTGCAATTTTGGCAAACATATACACTACTTATATTAAAAAAAATAGAAAAATGCATAATTTTCTATAACACTATTTGTCTATATATATGATGGTTAACTTTTGCCTCTGATATATATATATATATATATATACGCGTGTGTGTGTGTAATATCTTTATGATGGACAGCTATTAGCTCTGAGAGGCCAGATGTTGGTAGCGCACTGCCATTCAATGTACTTTAGATGATCACATTCAATAATAGTTATAATAATTATTATTATAACATAAAATCATTTCCCTTTCGGGGTAAGCATCACTCACTTGATGAGGAAGGTAGTTGTATGTTCTGGAATTTCCTTTTTTTTTTGTTTGAATAACATGTTCTATCGCCCTGGACGAAATGTGAAGAATGTGTTCAAAAAGATCCAAATTGCTTTAGTTCATACTATCTTTCGATCAGACAATAGAAAAAAGTAAAAAAAGAAATGCAAAAAAGAAATTCGACAAATAATGTTTCTTCAGCTTACGAAATGAACGTATGGCCTTGGACACATTTTTGCTATGTTAAACTCTTCTTAGAACAAAAAGTGTGAGTCGAGTTTATGTACCTAAGATAAGGTAGTCTTTCTGAATATACAATTATAATACACGTATCTAAAAAATTAAGTCAGAATTATTTTCTAAATATAATATTTCATGAATTAAAGCCTTCATTTTTTATTTTTCGTCGATTTTCAGTGTTAAATAAATATTTTTATACTTAAGCTAATGGTGAGTAATATTATGCATATATGCAAAGTTTATTATTAAAATTTTTTAAATAATGAATCATTCTTTGGTGAAAAAGTATTTCAAAATCTATCCACTTATATAATTTTACTGCATTCAGCTTTAAATCAATAAAAATGCACTTGGATTCATTAATTTTCTTAGTCAAATCCTTTAATTCATTTAACAACTCTTTGGAATTCATGGAAAACGTAGCCCAATATAGAATATTAAATAAGGCATTAATACATAATGTTTCTGTATCAATTCACACAATAAAATAATTAATAAAATATTTTTAATGATATGCCTTTAGGAAGTGCTGATATGCACCAGGTAGAAATGTTTTTTATTATAAAAGCGTTAGAATAGTCTAGAAACGGGTATAAAGTGCTATTTATATATTACGTAACAAATTGTCTTTCTTAATAAAAAGCAAGAAGATGCATTATCGCTATTCATATACAGAATGACGCATGCAAAAAAAATTTTGTGGATATTCAAGCACAGAGTGATGGTAAGGAACCAAAATAATAATCTAATTACACCGATATTAAAGTCTTTAAAACGTAATTCCAATCTTGTATTGCAATAACTAAGCTTTAATGAAATACTTTAATTTTATATGCATGGATTTCATACAGGGTTGAATTGTTAAAAATATCACGTAAAAGTTATTCAGATGTTACGTAGTATATGGTTGGCTTCCAAGAGATTAGAAGCGCTGTTGATTCTGTTAGCGAAAAAGCGGTACCTATTTACGTCAATATACGCCACTTATAAATGGTATACTGCGTAAATGAATATATACCTTCTTTTTGATGGAAAGATAAAATTTTATCGTGTTTTTCGATTAGTATATAAGCCCTGAAACATTTTTAAGAATATTCGCTAGTTACGCCGTAATCGAAATTGTTCAAGCGCTTCTGCTTTATTTTGAGAAAATGAGGGCTGAGATTACCATCCCGTGTTTAATCGCAGTCGTATTCTCCAATCTTACTGGTAAGTATCCTAATACTTAGAATGTACACTTGTCTCGCATAATAAGGCCTTAAGAGTAGGCTGTCAAAAGATGCTTAGGGGGGGGGGGCAGAACCATCCAAGCGTGAACAACCGTAAGGCCAGCCAAATAAAGAGCGGCCTTATTACGCGAGATGAGTGTAAAATACATTTTTAGTTACACTGCATTTACTTTTTGTTACAAATCGCTTGATTCAAAATTATTATTTTTTTTACAACTCACCGTACACTTTGAATCTCATAATTTATGAAGTTTCAATGATTTCTAGTTAAATTAGACTAATTTCATTAGAGTCTAAAGAGTCTATCGAGTCCATAATTCTATTAGTCAAAAAATTTAATAATTCGCTACAAAAAAATCAACTTATTTTTAATTAATATATTGAAAATTTTGGTTAGTTATTACACGCAGAGTAGATCAGATATTTTTGATACGCCTAGGAACGTCTTTTTTTAAATACGTTTTTCTGATTTAAAAGAAAAGCTTACTCATAAAGATGTTTCATTTCACGAATACAACCTCACATTTGAAAAAAAAGAATTGACGGAATTCCTGGTGGTGATTTTAAAGAATGTTGACAAAAACTTACAATAAGCTACAGGTAAATTGAATACACTAAAAGAGGTCTATTTTATTTTTCATTGCGCGTAAAAACGTCACTTCCAGAGTGGGTACGATTATTACTAACTTTCAAAGTGGCGAAGCTAGAATTCATTTTTTATATAGCATGAATAGTGAATTATAAAAAACTGATAGGATCTCCTTTTTTATCATAAAAACTAGTCCTTTTCAAAATATAAAATACATGAAAAAAATTGTCATAGAAAAAATATATAACTTATTGGTATCTGTATTTCTTATTCACGACATTTTTTCTGAAATGCATACTTTTAAAGCTGAAGTTCGTGTTTTAATAAAATACACTATTTCTTTATACACTGTTTCATACAAAAGCTATATAGGACGTTTGAAAAATTTACTGCGCGCTGAAAACGAGGATTCGCAGAAAAGCCTCTGAGGTTTTTGTTACAAGCTGAAGGGTGTGCATTTACATATAATATTTACATATAAAGTTTGTAGTATAGCAATTTAGTCGATGCAGAAATCGTAAATTTGATAAAAAGTAGCATTTTTAGCCTTTTTAATATTTATATCCGAGCAAAACAAAGAGTGCACTAAGTTCATTCCCATTACATTTTTATTAGGTAACACATACCTTATAACTTCATAAAGAAGCGATGGCGCTTAATGTGTTATAGATTGACTTTTTGATGTAGGTTTAAAAGGAAAAGAAAAATTGAAAAAAATCAAATTTAAAAAGGAATGCAGCTGAATCGCAGACGTGTTCACGTAGCCATTCAAAAAAAAAACCTCTGCACTTACCCATATGCGTTCGAGACATATAACATCCTACATCGCGTGAAAACCCCTCAACATTTACTACAGATTGTTATTTGACATCTTCTTAGTCAGATTTTTATTTTCTTCCTTCAACGTATTAATTATATTTTTATAACTTAAATTATAATTCAGTAAATCAATCAATTATTTAATAAATAATTAGTTTCCTACTTCTACTTCATTCTTGCAGAAGGACGGTGGCCATTTAGAAGGACAAACCGGGAACATAATGCCGTCCATGCTGAGCCGCTTGAACTTGCTGCTCGTCTTTATGAAAGCTTCCTCCATAGAGAAAGAACTATCGAAATAACTCCAGGATATTATGATGTAGCAACGGACGTGAGAAATGGTCATGAGTACGTCATTGGATATATCGAAAGTGGACCACAAGGAAATATTTTGTGTCCCTTCATTAATGGAATTATACATATTAAAATACGCATAGATGGCGATCATGCCAACGAGTATGTTCCAATGTACAGAAGGGATCCCGTGAATAATCTATTATTTAAGAAATACATAACAGAAAGCCTTCGCACTGTCGAGATTAAAAGTAGAAATCTATCTCTACCTCTTATCCCTTCCCGTAATTAATTTAGTTGCATAGTCCAATCCTGCAGCCTATCTTGTAAATAAAAAAATTTAAACAATAAATTTAAATACATATGCATCTACGTTTTTGTGTATATTCATAATATAAATTCCTGTATAATAAGCTGTAATTATATTGTATATTTTTCACACAATGGCGTTTTTTTGGTTTTCGAAACTTACACGATTTTTCAAACTCGAGGAATATTGACACCTCTTCTTTATACGCAATATATCAAATTCAGCTGGTCCAATATATTAGGGTCAATAAGGTTAAGGATGATAATAGATTTAGTGTGGCAAAGGGAAAAATTAAAATAATGAACAAATTAGTTATTAACTATTTCATTGCAATATAATGATTATATTCTATATTATTAGTAGGATAAAATTGGCTTTCATTATCGTCTGATATTTCCATTTTAATAATTTTTACATTAAGCATCTAATGTTGAATTCTCTTTTGAAATCAAAGAAGATATTATTTCTTTGGATACAGTGTTTAAAATTATTAAACTTTAATTGTTCTTAATGATAAATTACAACAGCGTTAATAAAAATCAGGCAGAGTAGTAAGTGTTATATTTGAGTTTGTTTTTTCTTTTTAATGTGAAATAAGAAAACCTGTCCAGAGATCAAGTTTAGTTGGAAAGGTTAATAAACTTCTTTTTCTTAATAAAAATGTTGTAGATAATGATAATCGAAATATACCATTCTAATTTATACACTTATACAGATAAATACAAATCAATTTAAAACTCATGCAAGTTAAAATATGTGAACTTTTAAATATTACCAAACATTCATTCTAAATTCAAATTATTGCACTACTCAGTCTTCTTATGCAATTTCTTGTATTACTTTTATACAAACTTCCAAAAACCAATTTTCAGTCGTTGAAAACTTGAAAGAAGTACTTTTTATACAATTTATTTCCCATCTTTAATATTATACGTAATAATTATTTATAATGCCAATACACTTATAAGGTACTGGATAGAGAAAGATTGACATCAGGAAAAATAGAATATTTTAATGAGAAGTTTATATCATGAGTAATATAGAAAGATTTAAAAATATGGTTCAAAATATTTGTTCAAGACAGATATATTTTCGCGGTTGATATTCATGAGCCTAGTTAAATTATACTTTATAAAAATAGACAGAAATTACACGTACTCATTGCTTGTAAACTAAGAAACCTTTTTGTTTTTTAATGTAAGCTCAGTGTTTGAATTTCATAAAATTAGAGAACTTAGACGTACGTGCTGCATTGTTTGTTAATAAAAAAACGTTTATATTTAGAAATATAAGCTTACTTTAATTTTAATAAAACTGCTAAAAATTACACATGGGCTTAGCTTAAATACAATTTCGTTAAAGATGTCTGAAAATTACACAGCTTATTCTTTCTGAAATGGGTATTATAACATTATTACGGACGAATGTTGAAAATATTTGCAGAATTTTCTTCTCCTTATGTAATTCGATATTAAATTGGAAATCTATGTTTTTGTAAATTTTGCAGATTTTGATATGATATAATAATGAGTTTTTATTCTTATAAATTTCAATTTTATGTGCATGAGGTGCAATTTTTTTTGATAATCGTAATTTGAATAATCATTTTATTTATTTCTTATAAATACAATATAATCAAGTTATGTTTATGTGACATTTAGCATCCACCAAAAGCACCTACACTTAGTACAGCCCTGCGGCAGTTTAACACTTTCTAATCGTACGGTCCTAAATTATATGTTTTCTACTGGCTGTACTGTGTTGACACGGATCTGATCCTTCAGTCGTTTGCAGTCGCTGCATGAGTAACTTTGTTTATTCTTTCGATGAATTTCTCTAAAATCAGTGAGCGCATTGATTTCAAACTTTGCATCAGTATTCTTTAATATACATTCTATGTATTCTCAAAATTAACGGAAAATCTATTTGCTGAAGTCTCTTGCTAACTTCAGTTATGTAGTACAAAATGTTATTTTTCCATACCAGCCAATGTATATTCTTAACTAAATAGCCAATTGCTCTTAGTATTGACACAAGATCACTTAGTAAAGCCCTGTGGTTTTGCTGCCTGAGCCTAGCTAATGCCGGGCACTGGTATAATACATGCAGAGATGTTTTCTGTCCCTGCCGCACTGCCTGCACTCTGTCGTGGGGCTACACCCCATTTTGTGCATATAATAGCTTAGGTGGTTTTGGCCTTTGAGCATCGGGACCACTGTCCTTACTTCTTACTTACATAAACTCAAGATGTACCTGTTCCGGTGCTTTATTCAAGTCCAGCTTTCACAGCACCTGCCTCTTAAACAGGATCGCCATCTCCCTTTATTTTTTGCTGTCATGAATTCCTGCCCCTGAGGCTCCCACTTCTATAGAGTCATCTGTGTACTAGATTTCCCTTTGTAGGAGCGTGTTACCGTTTGCTTTCTACGTGTCCCTTCTTGGAATGCAGACGCGGAAAGTCTTGATGAAGTTGTAGCGTTTTGTTATTTTATCTTGCCTTATCTTTAGAATCGTCAGTGTGCTGTTGTCCCTCAGAAGCATAGTATATAGGTAGCCCCCCCCAGATCCATGTATTTACTCTTGCCAGGTGGCCAATCGCATGAGCCGCCTGGCCATATCGCCGTTTTGCGCGTAGTTTTCATTGCTTTCGTCAAACCTCTAAACGTTAGCGTTTGTAATCGACACAGCCAGTCCTGCATCGCTTTCAGTTCCGCCCGTGAGCACATAACCACGGCCGCGTATACTGTTTAGTAAGTCTAGTTTCGAGTCTTTTCTAGCAAAGCATGCTTCCTATATAGCTTACTAGCTGGTCTGGCGCGCCACACCTCGAAGCTTCTCGACAAGTGACTTCTGAAGAGGTGTTGCTGAAGGCAACCTTATATCCAAGAAAGTGCCCACAGCATACTTCTTTCGTTCCAGCTGCTTCTCTATTTTCGCTAAAATAGCATGGAGCGCTGTTTCTACCTAGAAGCTTGCCCAAAAGGCTTGCTGTTCTCTGTACAAAGGGAAGGCTAAAACATCACAACGCTGACATATCTCTTGACCAGCTTTTCTAACGCCTTCAGGATAAATGACGTTGAGCTGTTTATCCACAAATCTTTTGCGACCGTTTAACCCTATCTTTCATGTTGGGTATAAAAGATACTCTGCCATCCTTCCATGCTTAAGG
>JAUELO010042140.1:0-10333 GCA_032357855.1 Amphibolips quercusostensackenii | reverse complement strand
AAAAGATTAATTTTTAACTAAAAATCATATCGTTCAATTTTCGGTTTAAAAAATTAATTTCACACAAAAAATTAACATAGAATTTTTTAACCAAAGATAAATTTTCTACCAAAATAGACGATTTTTTAAGAAAATAATGAATTCTCAACCAATTTATTGAATTTTTGATGAAAAATGATCAATTTACAACTTAAAAGTAAAGTAGTTAAATTTTAAGTTAAAAAAATTAATTTTTCACGAAAAAAATCCAAATTGTTAAATTTTTGAGTAAAATAATGAATACTCGTCTGGAATAGATGAATTTTAAACTGACAAAAAAATTTCTTAACAAAATAGTTTATCTTTCAACTAAGTAGTTTTATGTTAACCCGATTAATTTTCTACTAACAAAGACGATATTCAACAAAATACATGAATTTTCAACGAAATAATTGAATTTTCAAAAAAAAAAAGTTAATTTTTAATAAAAAATGGAGTAGTCTAATTTTCAGTTAGATAATTAATTTTGGACTAAAGTGATAAATTTTCCACAAAAGCAATAAATCGTCAACTAAAATAGTTGATCTTTAACAAAAAAAAAATGAATTTTCAACTAAAATGATGAATATTTAACTGGAATACTTGAATTTTCAACTAAAAATATGAATTTTCAAAAACATATATATATATATATATATATATATTTTTTTTTTCAAACAGAAAGATTAATTATCTAGTTAAATTTTCAGTTAAAAAAATTCATTTTTCACAAAAAAAAAACAAAGAAATTTTCAGCCAAAGATTAATTTTGAACCGAAAAAGACGATTTTTTAACAAAATAATTAATTCTTAACAAAAAAGTTGAACTTTCGACTATACAACTAAAAGTGAAATAGTTAAATTTTCAGTTGAAAAATTTAATTTTCCACACAAAAAAAAAAACAAAAATTTCCAATTAAAATTTTTTCAATTATGAGTTTTTAACGAAATAGTTAAATTTTGACTAAAAAAGATCAGTTTTCAACTAAAAATGAAATAGTTGAATTTTCAGTTAGGAGAATTAATTTTACACAAAAAATTAACAAAAAAATTTTCAACCAAAGATTAATTTTCTACCAAAAAAGACGATTTTTTAAGAAAATTAAGAATTTTCAACCAATTAGTTGAATTTTCGACTAAAAATGATCAATTTTCAACTAAAAATGAAATAGTTAAATTTTCATTCCAAAAAATTAATTTTTCACAAAAAAAAATAAACAAATTTGCAATCAGAAATGTTTCCAACCAGTTGAATTTTCGACTAAAGAATCAATTTTGAACTAAAAATTAAATGGTTAAATTTTTAGTTAAAATGCTAATTCTCCACACCAAAAAAACAACAAAATTTTTAATCAAAATTTTTTCAACTAAGAAATTTTAACGAAATAGTTGAATTTTTAACTAAAAAAGATGAATTTCTACTTAAAAATCGAAAAGTTAAATTTTCAGTTAAAAAATTACTTCTCCATAAAAAAGACAAAGAAATTTTCAACCAAAGATCAATTTTCTACAAAAAAAGACAATTTTTCAACAAAATAATGAATTCTCTACGACATAGCTGAACCTTCGGCTAAAGATCAATTTTCAAACACAAATTATACAGCTTAATTTTCAGTTAAAAAAAACTAATTTTCACACTTAAAAAAAAAACAATTTGCAATTCAAATTTTTTCAGTTATGAAATTTGAACCAAATAGTTCAATTTTTGACTAGAAAAGATCAATTTCCAACTTTAAGTAAAAGAGTTTAAAATTTTTTCCACCAATGAATTTTAAACGAAATAGTTAAATTTTTAACTGAAAAAGATCAATTTTGAGCCAAAAATGAAATAGTTCACTTTTTAGTTAAAAAAAATTAACATTTCACAAAAAATACAAAGAAATTTGCAATTAAAAATTTTATTAACCGTGCATTTTTAATCAAATAGTTGAATTTTCCAATAAAAAAACCAATTTTCAACCAAAAATAAATTTGGTTAAATTTGCAGTTGAAAAAATTAATTTTTCACACAAAAAAAACAATGAAATTTTCATTCAAAATTATTTCAATTACGAATTTTTAACGAAATAGTTGAATTTTTAACTAAATAGATTAATTTTTAATAAAAAATGGTATAGTTAAATTTTCAGTTAAAAAAATTAATTCTCCACCAAAAAAAAACAAATAAATTTGTAACCAAAGATGAATTTTCTACAAAAAAAACACGACTCTTCACCAAAAAAATTTTGAACCAAATATTAATTTTCAACCAAAAAATAAGATTTTTCAACAAAATAATGAATTCTCAACGAAATAGTTAAATTTTTGACTAAAGAAGACCAATTTTCAAACAAAAAAATCATACAGCTTAATTTTTAGTTGAAAAAGGAAAAAACTAATTTTCCACTTATAAGAAAACAATAAAATTTGCAATCAAAAATTTTTTCAATAATGAATTTTTAACCAAATAGTTGAATGTTTGACTAAGAACATCACTTTTCAAATAAAAATGAAATGGTTAAATTTTCAGTTTACAAAATTAATTTTTTACGAAAAAAAATGTTCTCACTAAAGATTAATTTTCTACCAAAATAGTCGATTCTTCAACAAAATAATCAATTCTCAACAAAATAGTTGAGTTTTGGACTGAAGAAGATCAATTTTCGAACAAAAATTGTACAGTTTAATTTTCAGTTAAAAAAAAAACTAATTTTCCACACAGAGAAAATAGAAATTTGCAATCGAAATTTTTTTCAACCATGAATTTTTTAACCAAATAGTGTAATTTTTGACTAAAAAAATAAATTTTCAACTAAAAATGAAATGGTTAAATTTTCGGTTAAAAAAATTAATTTTACACACAAAAAAAACTAGGAAATTTTCAATAAAAATTTTTTCAAACATGAATTTTTAACTAAAAAAGATCAATTTTCAATTAAAAATGAGAAAGTTAAATTTTCAATTAAAAAATTAATTTTCCATTAAAAAACCAAGAAATTTGCAATTAAAATTTTTTTAACCATGAATTTTTAACCAAATAGTTGAATTTTCGACTAAAATAATCAATTTTCAAATAAAAATGAAATGATTAAATTTGCAGTTGAAAAAATTAATTTTCCACACAAAAAAACAAGGGAATTATCAATCAACATTTTTTCAACCATGAATTTTTAACGAAAAAGTTGAATTTTTAACTAAAAAAGATTAGTTTTTAGTTAAAAATGTAATAGTTAAATTTTCAGTTAAAAAAATTAATTCTCCATAAAAAAGAAACAAAGAAATTTTCAACCAAAGATGAATTTTCTACAAAAAAATGATTATTTAACAAAATTATTAATTCTCAAAAAAAAAATAGAATTTTCGACTAAAAAAATTAATTTTCAACTAAAAATGAAATGGTTAAATTTTCAGTTAAAAAAATTAATTTTACACCCAAAAAAACAAGGAAATTTTCAAACAAAATTTTCTCAACCATGAATTTTTAACTAAAAAAGATCAATTTTTAATTAAAAATGGAAAAGTTAAATTTTCAATTGAAAAATTAATTTTCCATTAAAAAAAAAAAACAAAAAAAATTTGCAATCAAAAATTTTTCAACCATAAATTTTTAACCAAATAGTTGAATTTTCGACTAAAATAATCAATTTTCGAATAAAAATGAAATAGTTGAATTTGCAGTTCAACAAATTAATTTTCCACGCAAAAAACAAGAGAATTTTCAATCAACATTTTTAACCATAAATTTTTAACGAAACAGTTGAATTTTTAACTAAAAATTATTAGTTTTTAATTAAAAATGGAATAGTTAAATTTTCAGTTAAAAAAATTAATTCTCTATAAAAAAGAAACAAAGAAATTTTCAACCAAAGATGAATTTTCTACAAAAAAAAAACAATTATTAACAAAATTATCAATTCTCGAACAAATAGTTGAATTTTCAACTAAGAAAATCAATTTTGAACTAAAAATGAAATAGTTAAATTTTTAGTAAAGAAAATTAATTTTTCACACGAAAAAACAAAGAAATTTTTAAAGAAAGTTTTTAAAAATGATGAATTTATTATTAAATAGTTGAATTTTTGACTAAAAAAGATAAATTTTCAACACAAAGTGAAATAGTTAAATTTTCAGATAAAAAAATTAATTTTCCACACAAAAAAAAACAAAAAATATTTCAATGGAAATTTTTTCAACCATGAATTTTCAACAAAATAGTTCAATTTTTTAATAAAAATATCAATTTTTAACTAAAAATGAAATAGCTTAATTTTCAGTAAGAAAAGTTAATTTTACACAAAAAATAACAAAAAATTTTCAACCAAAGATACATTTTTTACCAAAAAAGACGATTTTTCTACAAAATAGTGAATTCTCAATCAAATAGCTGAATTTTCGACTTAAAATGTTTAATTTTTAACTAAAAATTAAATATTTGAATTTTCAGCTGAAAAATTAATTTTTCACAAAAAAAAATTTCAACCAAAGATTAATTTTCTACTAAAAAATACGATTTTTCAGCAAAATAATGAACTCTCAACGAATAGTTGAATTTTCGACTAAAGAAGATCAATTTTCAAATAATAATTATACAGTTTAATTTTTAGTTTAAAAAAAACTAATTTCTCACACATAAAAATTAAGAAATTCGCAATTAAATTTTTTGCAACTATGAATTTCAAACCATATAGTTGAATTATTGACTAAAAAAGGTCAATTTCTTACTAAAAGTGAAAAAGTTGAATTTTCAGTTAAAAAAATTAATTTTCCTCCTAAAAACAAAACAAAAAAAAAAAAAATTTCAGTCAAAATTGTTTAAATTATGAATTTTTAGACAAATAGTTGAATTTTCGACTAAAAAAGATCAATTTTTAACTAAAAATGAAATAGTTAAATTTTTACTTAAAAAGCTAATTTTCCACACAAAAAGAAACAAAGAAATTTTCAATCCAAATTTTTTCAATCATGAATTTTGAACCAAATAGTTGAATTTTTTACTAAAAAATATCAGTTGCCAACTAAAAGTGAAATAGTTCAGTTTTCAGTTAAAAAAATTAATTTTCCACGCAAAAAAATTAGCTAATCAAAATTTTTTCAAATATGAATGTTTAACCAAATAGTTGAATTTTGACCAAAAAAAAATTAATTTTTAACTAAAAAAGTTAAATTTTCGTTTAAAAAATTAATTTTACACAAAAAACAACAAAGAAACTTTTAAGCAAAGATTAATTTTTTACCAAAAAGACGATTTTTCAACAAAATAATGATTTCTCAACCAAGTAATTGAATTTTCGACTAAAAATTATCAGTTTTGAACTAAAACTAAAATGGTTTAATTTTCAGTTAAAAAAAGTAAATTAAAAAAAAAAGAAATTTTGAACCAAAGATTAATTTTCTACTAAATAATACGATTTTTTAACAAAATAATATATTCTCAACCAAATAATTGAATTTTCGACTAAAAATGATCAGTTTTGAACTAAAACTGAAATGGTTTAATTTTCAGTTAAAAAAAGTAAATTTTTAAATAAAAAACAAAGAAATTTTGAAACAAAGATTAATTTTCTGCTAAATATTACGATTTTTCAACAAAATAATGAATTCTCAACGAAACAGTTGAATTTTCGGCTAAAGAAAATCAATTTTCAAACGATAATTATACAGTTTAATTTTCAGTTAAAAGAAACTAATTTTATACGCAAAAAAACACAAAGAAATTTGCAGTCAAAATTTTTGCTGACCATGAATTTTTAACTAAACAAGATCAATTTTTAATTAAAAATGAAATGGTTAAATTTTGAGTAAAAAATTAATTTTGCACAAAGTAAACCATAGAAATTTTCTACAAAAATACGATTTTTCAACAAAACCAAAAAGATAAGTTTTCAAACAGGAGGATTATTTTTTAAACAAGAAGATTATCTTTCAAACTAGAAGATTAATTTGATATCAAAAAGACGATTTTTCAACAAAATGATTAATTTTAAACTAAATAATTGAATTTTCAACTAAAGAAGACACATTTGCAAACTAATTGTTGAATTTCGAACTAAAAAGGTATTTTTCAACCAAAAATGGAACAGTTGAATATTCCGTTAAAAATATTAATTTTTAAACTGATGAATTTATCATTAAAATTATGAGTCTTAAATTGAAATAGTTGAATTTCAAACAAAAAAGATAAATTTTCAACTAAAATTATGAATCTTCAACTGGAATAGTTGGATTTTGAACCAAAAGGATGAATTCTCAAACAAGAAGATTAATTTATGCAAAAAAAAAACCAATCTTCAACAAAGTATATGAATTTTCATCTAAAAAAGATAAATTGCCAACCAAAAATTGAATAGTAAAATTTTTAGTTAAAAAAATCAATGTTCTATCAAAGAAATGAATTTTCATCCAGAAATGGAAGTCAAATTTTATGTCAAAAAATTGATTTTCGAACCAAAAAAAAATCAATTTTCACAAAAATATTTAAATTTCAACCAAAGGAGATGAATTTTGAAATCAAAAAGACAAATTTGAAATAAAAATAATTACATTTTCAAACAAAGTGATCGATTTTCAATAAAACTGCTAAATCTTCAACTGAAATAGTTTATTTTTAAACAAAAAATATTAATTTTTAACTGAAATGATGAACCTTTGACTAGAATAATTGAATTTTTAAAGAAAAGGATGAATTTTTAACTAAGAAGATTAATTTTTTACCAAAAAGAACGAATTTTCAACAAAATATATGAATTTTCAACTGAAAAAGATCATTTTTAACCATTTTTCTACCAAAAAAGACAATTTTTTACCAAAATACGTAAATAATTTTTTACCAAAAATACGATTTTTCAACAAAGTACATGAATTTTCAAGTAAAAAGATTAATTTTCAAAAAAGAAGATTCATTTCTTCCAAAAAGACGAATTTTTAACTAAAAATTGATAATTTTTTAACAAAAAATTGAGTAGTTAACTTCTAGTTAAAAAAATATAATGTTCAATAAGATATGAATTTTTAACTCAAATAATGGATTATTTCGCTGTAATAGTTACATTCTCAGTTAAAAAAACAGCAAATTTCCAATAAAAAAAATAACAAATTTTCAATCAAATGAATAAATTAATCTCCAAGTAGAACAGTTAAATTTTCAACAAATTACATGAATTTTGAATGAAATAGTTGGATTTTTAAATGATGAATATTCAATTGGAAGAGTTAAATTAAAAAAAAAGAAGTTTCAAAATGAGATTAATTTCTAAACTTTTAGATGGATTTTCTACGGAAAAATACGATTTTTCTACAAAATACATGAATTTTAAACTAGAAAGATAAATTTACAATTTAAAATGGAATGATCAAATTTTTAATTCAAAAAATAATTTTCAACCAAACTGAAAAGTTTGCAACTAAAATAATGAATTTTTAACCGGGATAGTTAAATTTTCAACAAATTACATGAATTTTTAATGAAATAGTTGGATTTTTATCTAAAAAAGACAATTTTTCATCCAAGTAGTTGAATTTCGAAATAAAAAATATCAGTGTTTAATTAAAAATGGAATAGTTAATTTTTTATCAAAAAAATCAATTTTTAACCAAGCTGATGAATTTTCAACTAAAGTGGGGACGACTGAAAAATCTCGAAAATTAAAATTTCCGACACTGTAAAATTTCCGATTAATAAAATTTACGAATTGGAAAATTCCCGAATTTAAACAATTAAATTATTTTTATAAATATATTTTATTAAGTGAAAATACAATAATGAAATATTATTTTAAAGAATTATTTTTTAAGCTTAAAGTTTTGAAAATTATTATTCAAATTAAAAATAGCAATGAATTAAAATAATATATTTCTGGGTGACCGAATTTAAAAAATTAAATTCTTTTATAAATATGTTTTATTAAATAAAAATACAATAATGAAATATCATTTCAAAAAATTATTTTTAATGTTTAGAGTTTAAAAAATTGTTTTTAATGTTTAGAGTTTAAAAAATGATTATTCATATTTAAAATAGCAATAATTGAAAATAATATATTTTTGGGTGACTGAATTCAAAGAATTAATTTTTTTTTATAAATATATTTTATTAATTGAAGATACAATAATGAAATATTTTTTCAAAGAATTCTTGTTAATGTTAGATGTTTCAAAAATTACTACTTAAATTTAAAATAAATAAAAAATTAAATACAATTTTTTTTTAATAAAGTAAAAAATTCAGCAATTTTACAGTTTCGTGAATTTTATTGTTCGGGATTTTCCAGTCGTCCTCTAAAATGATGAATCTTCAACTGGAATAGATGAATTTTCAACTAAAAATATGAATTTTTAATAAAAGAGTTTAACTTTTAACCAAGTATTTTTATTTTCAACCACAAAGATGAATTTTCGACTAAAATGATGAATATTTAACTGGAATATTTGAATTTTTAAAATTAGATTAATTTTCAAACAAAAAGATGTATTTTTTCCGAAAAATTAAATTTTTCTACAAAATACATGAATTTTCAATAAAATATTTGAATTTTCAACCTAAAAAATAAGTTTTCAACCAAGAAGATAAATTTCTACCAAAAATACGATTTTTCAACACAATACATGAATTCTCAACTAAAAAAGATAAATCAGACTGAAACTGATAAATCGTTAGCCAAAAATTGAATAGTTAAATTTTAAATTTAAAAAATTAATTTTCAGTGTAAAATAATATTTTTGATTAAAAAAATTAATGTTCAGCTAAAAAAATTTATTTTAAACCAAACAGATGAATTCTTAACTAAAGTGATGGAATATTTAATTGGAATACTTAAATTTTCAATTTAAACAAAATAATTTTCAACCAAAAAAAAGAATTTTTTAACCAAAAATTAAGTAGTGGAATTTTTTGTTAAAAAATTTTAAGTTTAATTAAAGAGATGAATTTTTAACTAAAATGTCAGAATATTTAATTGAAATAGTTCCATTTTTAGTTAAAACAAATTAATTTTTAACCAAAATAAAAAAAATTTTTATCAAAATGTTTTTAACTGGAATAGTTAAATTTTCAGTAAATAGCATTAATTTTTAATCAAAGAAAAACCGACTTTTTCACAAAATAGCTCATTTTATAAAAAAAAGAAAAATTTTTAATTAAAGTGAAGAATGCTTAATCAAAAAAATCAATTTTTAACAAGAGAGTTTAACTTTTAACCAAGTAATTAAATTTTAATTTCAAAAAATAGGAATTTTGAACAAAAAATTGCAAAACCAAAAAAGACCACTTTACATCTTTTTAACGTGAGTTCCATTTTCTACGCAAAAGATTTTCTAATCAAGAGAAAAAAAAATTGCAAACTGTTAAATTTTTAAGGAAAAAGATTAATTTTTCACGAAAAAGAACGAATTTTCAACTATAAAAAGTAAATTTAATGCAATATTTAAATTTTTATTTAAAAAAATTAATTTTAAACAAAAATACGAATTTCGAACAAAGTAGTTGATTAGGGTAATGTAAAGCTACATTTAGAAATAAAAAATTATTATTATTTAATTTTATATTGCAATATAAAAAATATGTATTAATTTATCAATAATGATTAGGAATTTTTTGCTATCACACTATAATTTATAAACTTTTTCACACTTTAAAATAGATGAGAAAAATAAAAAAATGAGTAGTGAGAACAAAAAAATACTGGCGACGAAAATAAAATTTCTAGGAAAATAAAAAATGATTTAGGTTTTATTCTCGGGTTTATTATAAAAAATTAATTTTTAGCTTTTAAGATTTAAAAATATGTAGAAAGAGATTTTGAAGAATTCTACAATATTTTTTTAATTTTTGCAGGATTTCAAAAAATATTTAAACAACATTAAATTATTTAAACATATATTTTGAAGTTTTAAAAGTTTTTAAAATATTCAGAAATGATTTAAAATTTGAAAACATTTAAAGTCATTTTAAACAAAATGTAGATTTTTCAAGATTTTGAAATTAAATTTGGAATGGTTTCTTAAGATTTTAGGGAAAATTTTAATTAGTTTTTATTATTTTGATAAATTAATTATAAGAAAATATTGTAAAATATTTCAAAACATTTCAAATGATTTCCTAAAATTTCGAAAAAGATTTCAAAATGAAAAAAAAATTAATCATTTTAAAAGATATTTGGAAGTTTTTCAAAAATTTCGAAAATAATTTGTAATTGAAAAAAATATATATTCAAAGTGATTCTTTGTTTTGAAAAATAAATTTAAAAAGAATATTTAACAAGATTTTGAAAAATCAGTAAAGATTTCAGAAGTTTTAAAAATATTCAAAAATAATTTTTAGCTTAAAATGATTTAATAAAAT
>JAUELO010042139.1:0-19608 GCA_032357855.1 Amphibolips quercusostensackenii | reverse complement strand
AATGTAGAGGAAATACAAAGACCGAGCGCGAGATACATACATCATCGAGCGCGAAGCCCGAGAACCAACAGTCGCGCGCTTTAGGCGCGCTTAAACTTGCGAGCGAAGCAAGCCGCACGCACACAGCGTTATAAGAATGTGCCCGCGCAGCGAGCAGATTTTTTCTGTTGGAAAGTGTTTTTATTGATTTTTCTAATGCAGTTTCCTACTTCTGAAAGATTTACAAAATCCTAGACCAACAAGCAGTGCTTTAGAGAATTTTGTATTTATAGGTACGAGGAAAATCCTAATTTTTCTATATTGAGCTTCCTAATGCCTCTAAGAATTATGTTTTTTTATTTTCAAAAAGTGTTTCTTCAAATTTAGGAATGTTTAGAAAATTTTGAAATTGAATAATTTTTGGTTAAAAAAAAAAATAGAAAATTTCTCCGAAAGCTCAGTTTTAAAATTTCAATGTGCGTGTAGACTTGGGTGACTTCAATGCAGCATATATTGATAGACACTCGACAGTTGCTAGTCATACAAATTCATGATACGCAATTGATGCTAGAAATCAAATCATTCCTATGTTAAATCTTCTAATGGAATAAAAAATCCGGAATCTGTATAAAAGCGTTGCTTATCATTTCGATCCAAGTTCGAGATAGAATTAATAATCCGTCATTTGCTGTGTGTATAAATAGTATGTAAATGAACATATATGAAGTAATTCTAATAATAATATATAAAATAACATAACTTCAAGTTTATTTATTACATGCAAAATAGGTTAAAAACGTTTTAAACCATTGCTTTGTTTCTTGTTGCAGAATTTAGTTCACCGTTCGAGTGTTTGCCTGATGGCAGCCCTATTACCTGTGTTCCTCGTCTCGTACCTATTTCTTCTTCTTCATCTCCTGCCAGACATCTTTCTCCTGCCAGACCCGATTCTTCTATCGAGTCTTCTCCATCTGCCGAGCCACCTCTTCGGACTAGGTCCAGGTCTCCTTCTCCAAGGCCAACTTTTTCTCACTTACTTGGATTTAAACCTGAAGAACTTAGAAATATTCGACTTATATCCCGCAATCAACCAAGCCGCATGTTCGAACTACGAAAATATATTTTTCCTCCTGGTGAATCAGTTCAATTGAGAACCAAAAATAATGTCCTCAAGCCCATACCAACCGAAGAACAAATTGTATTATCAACGTCCAGTGGTGACGTCTGTGCAATACTGGATCGATTATCAAACAGACAAACGGTTTTTCGTGGAATATATAAACCTGATCTTGATTTTGGTTTCGGGTCAGAACGGGCGAAAATAAACATGAACAGCGGCGTGGTTGAAATATTGACCTCAGAGGAAATCGCCGAATGTCCCATAGGCAACAAAAATATGATCGCTAAGAATTTTATAGTAAGACGTATGTAAACACAATATTTTATACTTTTGATAAAAAAAACAATAAAAAAAGGGCGCGCATCTGTCAGCTCTCGCGCTTTTCATTTGGTCTTTTTAGACCGGGAAACCCGGAAAATAATATTAAATTTTTTACTTTACCGACAATTTCATCAATTTGTTAAGGGAAGATCTATCCAATTACTTAAAATTTCACAAATTTCAATGTCACATATCACATGACATTTATTAAATTTCAAGCAATTTTCCTATTCAATTACTTTTAAACTGTAAAATATCCCATTTTTAACCCATTTAATTAAATATTTTCTAATAAAAAAAGGAAACAATTTTTTTGTTCTATTGGCGAAAATGTTGAATTTTCAATAAAACCTTTCAATTTCAATAAATAAATAACAATTGAGCATATATTGATTTTAAACGATTTAAAGTTCAAATGATTTAACTTTTTATTTAAAAAGTGTTCAGTTTAAAAAAATTTTATCGTTTAATTATCAATGTTTTTAACTTAAAATTGACAAAAATAATATAATATTGAAAATTTACAAATTTATTGGTTTTTTCTTCAATTTTGAGTTTTGAAAATGATAGAGTTGCGTATATTATGTTTTCTAACCAGGACTTTTTAAACGTTCAGTTTATAAAAGCTACTAATTAAAATTTTAAAAGATCAACTGCATTTAGTTTGAAATTGTGTAATCAAAAATTTGTAAGCTTTACTTAGAAAAAAAAAAATTTTGTGGAGCGAAAAAAAAGAGGTGTTTTTTCCCTTGATAAAACGGCCACCCATGCATTTATTGAGGCTCGTTCAATTGTAACGAATACATTCTGATTACTTGTCTCGCGCTTCGCGCTTGATTAATTTGTGTCCAAAATTTTCAATTTGCTACGTATGTTGAATTTTATTATACTGAATGCATGTGTTAATTATTTCTATTCCTCAGACCAGACCCAATAATTTATTAATTGCAAAAAGAGTGAAATTTGTATTCATAATTATTACTTTATTTTAGTTACCCTGAGAAATGTATACGCTCAATTTTTTGCGATAATTAAAGAATTTTCTTTCTATTCTCTTGGTTTTCGCGTTACTCTTAATCCAATAAATAAAAATCTGCCTGTTGCTCACAAGTTTAAGTGCGCCTGTTGGATCTCGCACTTCGCGCTCGATAGCTTATTAACCTTGCGTTACACGCTCACTTATTGTACTTCTCCTATTGTTGCTATATTTTTGCATTTTTTCTACAATTAAATATTTTCCTTTTCACTTTTTTCACATATGCGTCTCATCAAATTAAAACAAACGCCTATGTAAGAAACTGAAATTTTGTAACTAATAAAGTCAGAAAAATAAATAACATAAAATTTTTTTTAACTCCCATTTTTTGTGTTGCCCACATTTTTAACCATGCTGGAGACGAAATAACACACGGGACATTAAGTCTTAGAACTGACGCATAGATGGCGTCATCAATTCTATTTCACTTTTGTTTTCGGTAGTACCAGCCTTTCAAAGATACGTGTGAGAATCGCATGACCTTTGGCTCCATCATGTCGAGATATTGAAGGTCAAGTGACGCGACTTTTGTTATTCTGCAAACAATGAATCAAAACGAGTTTTGTATGTTAATCAAACACTGTTTTTTGATGCGTGAAAATACCGCCTAAGCTCAGCAATGGCTTGAAAAGTGTTAGCAGAAAAATCCCCCGTCGAAAACAACCATCTGCCGAAGATATGCAGATTTCAAACGCGGTCAAAAAAACACCAAAACGCGGAGCGCCCAGGTCTTCCAATTGAGGTGGCTACGCCCGAAAACACAGAAAAATTCTGAAAAGTATTTTGTCCGATCAAAAAGTAAAGTTGCAAGAGATAGCTCAAAGTTGTTCATGAAAATTTTTGTATGAAAAAATTTTATTCCAAGTGGGTGCCACATTTGATCATAGCTGAACATCCACAATTCAATGAAAACGATGGTGAAATTTAACGATCAACGATTCGAATTGTTTTCAAACCCCTCATATTCACCAGATCTGGCCCCATCAGACTTCTACTTGTTCGCAGATTTGAAAAAGATGCTCTAGCGTAAAAGATTTAGCTTCGATGATGAGGTTATAGCTGGAACTGAGGCCTCTTTTAAGGCCAAAGACAAATTGTTCTATGAGAGAGACATCAAACGTTTGAAAATACAATAAAATGATTGTATTGCTATGGAAGGCGACTATGTTGATAAATAAAGTCGAATTTTGCGAAAAAATGTGTTTTCACTGATGAGTCCCGGGACTCAATGACCCATGTGTTGAGCATTAAATGAATAGGTATCTTTGTTAGATTTAGATCGTCAGAACTATGTACTAAAATAAATTAAATAATTGTAAATATAGGATCATGAGAACATTTCATCGCGTTTCTTGTGCAAATTAATGTTATACGACAACAAGGAATTTCTTAAAATTTTCCTCTACTATGTCAAATAGCTAACAATGGCATTTGAAAGTGTCAACTTCTGATGAGTAAGAAATCTAAAAATGTCAATGTGCACCGTGCAGGTAAATGAATTATGCAAATAAATATGGACCTATACAAATATAATAAAATCACAAATAGATGTAATAAAGAAACTCCAATTCGTTTATACTCAAAGACACATTTTGTCAGACGTTACAAAAAGTTAAGTAAAAGCAATACAAACTTCTTAGGCGTCATCTTGTGGGCATCTATGTGAAATTCATGAAGATCGTAGTGAAAGAACGCAGCAAAGACGTGCTCAAACCTTACGCAACAACTATAGCCAAGAAATATTTATGAAAGTAATCGCAACATTGCAACAGCAGTCTGGAATCGATTCTGGTACTCATGAAGCATATGATGACGATTTTATGAACAAAAAATTGGCTATGTGTATGGATGTTTGTTTGACCAAATATGAATATAAAAACCTTTGAGCGCATCAAAGCTTTTTATCTAGAAATAAAAAATTGCCTTCTTATAAAAGGCTTTGATCTGCGAAGCAAGTTGGTTATCCTGATCATATTAAAATTAATGGTAATGGTGCTTAAATTCAATTGCAGTCCTGGCTGGATCATACTACACGTAAAATTTTGTATTGCTTTTATTCAAAGAATTAATGAAAATAAAGTATAATTGTTATATATAAACATTTCAAACAGAAGTTGTCAGATTTTACGCAAAATTTAGCAAATAGTGATGCTTGAGTATTCATAGTATCGTATGTACCTCTTAACACCACATCTTCAGATGGAGAAGTATTGTGGAGGAATAATTAAACGTCGTCTGTAAGATTATTGAGGTTTTTCGTATTGAAGTTCACAAAAGGAACATCAGAAAATATTATTGAAGTATATTGTCATCACTGTGAACAAATTTCGAGCTCAAAACAAACTTTAGTGTTATGATTGTCGGGAAATTTTGGCGACGTTCTGACCCGGCAGTCATCTTCTACTTTATGTTATACATGCAGAGCTACACAAAATTAAAAAATATAAGTAGCCTTTGTGAACTAATTGTAGAAAAACAAAATTTTTATTTTGGTTTGTCAAGTCTTTATTGTCGAACTCGATTAATGGAGTTTATTTGGCATATTTTTTACAATTTAGATTTTAAAAATCTGATGCTACAGGTAATCACAGGGCATTGATAGTTTCGCCAAAAAAATTGTTTAGGATAGTCTACTGTCAAAATTAGCAAACATCTGAGATGTTGTTAAACAAGGTCGTGGTAGTACAAACGATGGAAATACTGCTAGACGTTTATTTGACAATCCTGAAGTGGTAGCTGAAGTAAGTGGCATTATCCTTGAAAGTATGAAATCTATATTTCCAATTCTTTTCACATATTTTGTTGAATGTATATTGGTTATTCAAAGCCTTAAATGAACCGTTACTGTAAACATTATTTTTCATACTTATATAAAAACCCGCTTTTCGTAAAACGTAAAAGATTATATAAATGATGACATCAGTTTTAACAAAAAGTGTAGCTGGATTTCTTTCTTTAAAACTGACTCTTATCAAATGTAAATAACACAGAAAAATAAGCTTAACGCCTTCAATATAAAAGATAACGACTGTAGTATAGATTATATAAGCTAATGAAGCAACAGAATGTTCATTTCTTATATTGATAATCGAATTCTTAATTGCAACATTAATTAGGTTTTTTCGTGATTTAGAAAAGATGAGCATTGTCTCTACCCTGGTTTTCTTCTTGGCCGTTATCCTCGATTCTATTGGTGAATATAATAATATAATATGCCCAGCATTTCACGTAAATTTTTTTGAGCTTTACGCAATTCAGTATTTTTGCGGTGTAATATGTACGGAGCAATTTTAAGGGCCAAACTGTGCAAATCCAAGTCCTCATTGACCTATAAGTGCACGTCCAAATTTCGAAGTGCATAGATGGAACTCTCTTAACTGCGCACGTGCACATATGATAGCCTCCTAACTAAGCAACTAAGCACCTATACGTATATTCAGTAAAGTTTACAGAGTATACTTATAGTTTATAAAGTGAAAATTTCAAAGCATCTTCATGTAAAACAGTAATTAAATGAAAAAATATAAAAAATTCACAAGTTACCTTAATAAAACTCTAGGATGCGATCACAGCAAAACGCCGATATTTAAAAGTACGCTGTTTCTGTGTTTTTTTGATTTGAAACACTCTAGGTATCCTCAATTTCAGAAAGAAATATCTTATTTGGAGAACAAAAAAAAATTAGCTCCAAGAAAAATTATCCTATTGTTTTTCTCTGATTCAAACCCTGTAATATTGTTCAGTTATCTCCAAATACCAGTCCTAGCACTTTTAATGAAAACAATCTGAAGTATCAACGTGCAAAACAGCCGAGATATTCTTAAATTGATAATAGTGACGTGAGCTGTCTTCTTTCCTAAAACAATACTTAACAACCACAAAAACTTACACCTAGCACAATTAATGAATTACATCCTAACTGCCCTCAACTGAAAACGCCAAAAAATTTCTAATTAAGAATAATCATAACAGTTGCCTTTATAAGAATCTAGTAAATATACTCATCTCAACAGTAAATGTAATTCTTTCTAAGAAAGTCACCTCTGCTACATTTAACGAACCCTATCTTGGCTGCCTTCAAGTAAATTGCCAAAAAAATATATAAAGTAAAAATAATGACACCAGTTCACCTGCAAGACTAAAGTGAGTGAAAGTCCTGATTATTTTTAAAGGAATATTTCTTTAAATCAAATAAATTTTAATTGAAGTAAAAAATATACATTTTCAGCCAGAGGAACGACTCATTGTTTCAAATGAGTGTGCCATGATTGGAAATGAATATTTTTTTGAGCTGGGGAAATGTGAATTGACGAAAAGAAATATATTCTAAAGTTGAGCATATATTTCAAGACTCAAAAAACTATTTCCACACATAAAATTCTTTAATATTTTTAGCGAAAAAATATCCAACTGATTCAAAAAAATCTTTCTTTAGCCTAAACAATGTGCGAGTGCAATAAAGTAGTTTGTATTTCAATTGTAGTTGTACCGTAAGGAAAATGTAATCTTCTGTTTCTTTTCGCAGAATTCAGCTCGCAGTTCGAGTGTTTGCCTAATGGCGAACCTATACCTGGTGTTCCTCGTCGTGGACCTTTTCTTTCTTCTTTATATTTTGACAGACATTCTCCTGACAGGTCTCTTTCTCCTGTCAGACTTCATTCCTCTAAGGAATCTCCTTCACCTGCCGAGCCACCTCTTTCTGACAAGGCTATGTCTCCTCCTGCCAAGGCTAGGTCTCCTCCTGCCAAGGCTAGGTCTCCTTCTGCCGAAGCTAGGTCTCCTTCTGCAAGGCCCACTTTTTCTCACGTACTTGGATTCAGAATTGAAGAACTAAGTTTTATTCGACTGATTCTTTGCAGCAATCCGAGCCGAGTATTCAAGCTTCAAAGATACGTTTTTCCTCCTGATAAACCAATTCGTTTGAGATCCAAAAAAAATGCCCTCAAGCCTATGCCAACCGAAGAACAAATTGTATTATCAACTCTCAGTGGTGACGTCTGTGCATTACTAGAAAGATTACCAAACAGACAAACGATTTTTCGTGGAATATATAAACCTGATCCTGATTCTTTTTCAAGGTCAAGACGGATGAAAATAAACATGGTCAGCGGCGTGGTTGAAGTACTGACTAGAGAAGAAATTTTGGAATGTCCAATAAGCAGCAGAAATCCATTTAGGAAAAGTTTTCAAATAATACGTGTATGAACCACAATTCTTTACTTTGTTAATAAAATAAGAAAAAAAATCACGCGCGTCTGTCATAACTCGCGTTAGGTGCTCGGAATCATGCTTATTCCCCGTTTATACATAGGCTTTTTAAAATAAAGGTAAAAATAGGAATAACTTTAATTTTGTGAATTTTAATTCCTTTCTCTGGACGAACACTGGACCAATAAAAACAGAAAATGACAGAAGATATTTCAAAACTCCGGCAAACCTGAAAGTAGCAGTGCCCTCTTTTTAACCAAGAGTTTCATGAATTTCCCGAAGAAAAATCTATCTGATCTTTTCAAATATCACAAATTTTATATCACATGATATAGTGAAATTTGAATAGAGTTCAATTAAAATTTTTTTTAATGTTACGTTTACTTGTTAATTTTTGAATAATAAAATTATTTAGTTTACTATGCGCGATAATTGAAAAAAAATTTCTTTCGAAATTTTCTATCTTAGTCTTTATTTGAAGGCTTTAGCGGCAGTAGAATGTTTTCTACAAAAAACTCAAGCCACTATTTATTATAATCCAGTTCATTCAAAAAAATTCGTACGAAGATCAAATTTAATTACAAGAAAATTTTTGCTAAAATTAATATTTTTTGTACGTTTTTTAAATTTGTATATTCAAAATAATGTTCTTTATTTAAAATGACATTACTATAAATATAAGTCAAGTTCCTGAAATCATAGCGTAAGTTTTTTTCATGGATCTTATTTTTCACATGATAACTATCTTTATTGATAAATTTTTTTAAATTAAATTTGCTAAAAATGATACAGTTTAAAAAATTCAGAATTAGCAGTTTAGTTTTATTACTTCAACTGAAGAAAAAGTTGAGCTCTAAGGTCTCGAATATTTTTATTTCAATTACTGTGAAAAATTTTTGTAAACAAAAAAAATCCAAAATATTTTTTCTCGATTAAACGAATACGTTCTTATTACGTGGCTTGCGCTTTGCGCTCGATTAAAGTATGCCCAAGATGCCCGATTTTCTATGTTATGTTGAGTTCTCTCCTATTAAATGTATGTGCTAGTAATTTCTGTACCTCGGACTAGAACTGCTTATTAATATGTACATTGAAAAACAGAGTAAAATTATTACTTTTCATTACGATTTCATTTTGCTTACACTAAGAAATGTATATGCACAATTTTTATGTGCGATAATTAATAAATATCCCTTTTTACATTTTTAACATACGCGTCTTATCAAATAAAAAAAATAACAGTATGAGAAACTGAAATATTATTGAACTAAAAAGTTGAAACGAATGATAATGTTAAAATTTTTTTAATATATCAATTTAAGCTTTACTCATAATTAATATATAAATAAAAATCTACCTACTGCTCAAGCACAGTCTCATCAAGCGCTGCGCGCGTGGCTCGAAAGTTTAAGCGAGCCCCTATAGTTCTGCATATGACTTTTAAAATAAAAGGTCAAACCATAGACAACTGAAATTTAGTGATTGTGAATTCTCTTTTTTAAATCTCTTTTAGCTCTGACGAGCACATTCTAATAATGTGTATTGTAGAAAAAGCTCAAAAGCAAATTTTTAGATCTAAAGTAGGCAAATAATTTTGTTATTAAACATTTCATTGTATGTTGTGTTTTTTTATTAATTTTAATTTGTTCATTTTCAATGTTTTTTTCACAAATGAAACATAAACTATATCTTACCAGAGAATGATTAATAACAGATTTGTCAAAATATTTTTGGTGACAAACTTTTGTTTATGCGTTTTTTTTGTATCTTGTGCCGTTTTTAAAAATGTAATTCTTCTATTTTTAATGTTATTTTTTACAATAAAAACCAAAACTTCGCGTCCTATGAAAGCATTATTTGTTAAAATTTCCTAGATCACTTTTGGGTGAAAAACTTTTGTCCATTAATTTTTTTACTAAACTTTGTTTTGGTTTTCCAAAAATGTAACTTGAAAAATTTTTAATGTTCTTTTTTTCAGTAAAACAAAACTACGCGCTCTGTAAAAAATTGTTGTCAGGAATCTTCCATATACTACGTGACATATTGTTTTTTTGTTTAAACAAAGATAAGAATACATTCTCTGCGAAGTAAAAATAAATGCTACGATATAAACAACAGAAAAAAGCATCACGTAGTATATGAACGATCCCTCACAACTTTTTAGTTTTCATTAGGGTGAACAACTTTTGTTTCTTCATTTATTTTTAAATTTTGTGTTGGTTTTCCAAAAATTTTTTTTTTCAATTTCAAATGATATTTTTAAAAATTAAAACAAAAACTACGCGTCCTATTAAAAAACGGTAAAAAAAATTTGTGGATCTTTCTTAAGTTAACGATTTTTGTCAATCCATTTTTTTCGTTACTGGCATAGTTTTCCTGAAAAATGGCATTCTTCATTACTAAAAAAGCATTGTCCGTAAGCAAAACCAGAACCGTTGGTCTCAAAACGTAGAGATTTGTTGAAAACCGACACAGTCAAATTTTTTACAGAAATACTACATTTCATCAGTATTAAAATATAAAAATACGTTGTTCAAAGTCTTCTAAATAAACAACTAAAGTGATAAACAAATAACATATTTTTTTGAATTAAAAAATCTTGTAACGGATAATGCAGAAAACTCACAAATTTGTATAGTTATTTCATGAAAATACCCTTAGATTGTGATGAAGTGCTGTTTGTAGGCGTTGAAATATCATTTTGTGTATTTTGAAGACTTCATAAGCAACTACTTTGATGTTTTAGTGGTCAAGTTAATTAAGTAGATGTCTTTGTAGAAGTAGAAGTACAGTTTGTATCCGTGCTATATTATCGTGTCTTGCGCATTTAATGAGCGTAATTGGACACCTTCGCATGGAACGCATTTTAATTAACGTGTTTCCTCGCCTGAATATGGTAATTTTTTATCTAGTGATATCAAATTATTATTTTTTTTTTTTAGTGTTCAAGGTCAAAATCTTACTACTTTATTTGATATATAAATTTCGTCTATTTTCTCTATATTTAGTGTTATTGCTAGGTTATTTGAGATTCAAACGATGAGCAAACTAAGATACCAAATTCACAACATGCTCCACTTCCACCAGTTCCACTACCAAATTTAGCACCAGCACATCCTTAACTACCGCTACATCCACTACACCCCTACTATTGCCTCTACGAGCACATCTGTCCACCAACGCCACCTCCACCACGACATGCACCACCTCCACCTCCACATGCACCACTTCCACCTCCACAGCCTTAATCATATCCACCACCCCCAGCACCGCCTTTAACACCACAATTACCAACACCACCTCCAAGACCACATTCTCCACCACACGCAACAACTCCAGTACTTCTAGCACTACATCCTATATCACATTCACGACCACCATTTGTGGTGCGCATACGTACTGAGTATTCAAGGCAAACAGAGAAAACGCAGATGCATTCTTATGCGATATAATAGGTGAATGCATCTTCGAATTTTTCGCTGATTTGACTGACTTAACGGTAAAGCCATGTAGTTCTAATAGCAACTCACCCACTTGTAGCATCCTAGTACGAACACGAACCTTCATAGTCTTTTGGTGTATGTTCGATCACATTTCTACCGACTCAGGTGTCACACAGATAGTTCGGTACGAATATTGCGACACTCTACCTGTACTTCTAGAGAGTTTCTGAACTTGGCGATTCCACAAGCAACATATACCACCTGCACGGAACCATTAAGTCTTAGGCGATAAAGTAAAACCATACATCATCGACTGTGGCAAGAATCGACGTCATATTACTAATTTTCTGACTGATGATAATCTAGATTCCTACTTTGTAGCCTGAAATTTATCCATAAACCTGATTTATCGTCTGATGGTTAAATGGCATCCTACTCTACCGACTGATAGCACACTAGGTTTTTACTTTGCCGAATAACGTCAGTGTAAATATAAAGTGAAAACGTGGGATTCTACCGATTGGTGTCGGTCAGGAAGAGACCTTATCGACTGGTGGAATCTCAGCACGGACACAAACCCTTAGCGTCTGTCGGCAAATGACCAATCGCTGATTGACTGTCGCTTGGGTCGAAACAGAACGGTAGGTCAGTAGCCCTTTTACTATGTTACTTCTGAATAGTTTCTAAACCAACTGTTTGAAAATGTCAAAGTATGAAGTCTATTTTTCTAATTCTTTTAACATATTTTTTAGAATTTATATCAGTTTCTTAAGCCTTAAATGGGCCTATACAGTAAACAATATATCAATTTGCCATGTAAAAACCAGCTTTTCTTAGAACGTAAATGATTACATAAATGGTAACATCAATTTTAACAAAAGGTGTTACCGAATTTTTTTGTTGAAATTGACTCTTATAAAATGAAAGTACTTCAGAAGTATAAGCTTGACGCCTTGAGTCTAAGAGATAACGAATGTATTAAAACATTAAATAGTTTTTTCTCTGTATAGAAATGATAAGGGTTGTCTGCGCTCTGGTTCTATCTTTGAACGTTATCCTAAATATTATTAGTGAATATAGTCATATGATATATCTCTAATTTAAGGTCATTTTTTCATCATTTTAAGAAAAATTGTGTATAAGCTTTAAAAAATCAGAACTTTTGCGATGTATTATGTACAGAGCAATTTTTTACTGATCAAACTGTGTACATCAGTGTCCGTTAAAATCCTTAAAAAATAAATTCTTAGTGGTCTTGGAAAAATGTTTGAAACGCAAAAAATCTAACAAATTACGTTCTTACGACATAACTACTTTTATTGAAAATAATTACACACGATTTTACATTGATAATCTTACTCCCGGAAAATTTAAAGTAGTTTATATCTATGTACAAAATAATAAAATGCTGCTAAGATTCTTATCAATATGAATCATTTCAGAACAGATTATCTGATCGATGTTGCGATCTATTAGGAAGAATGTAATAAGGTAATATTGTCTACAGATATTCTTAGGGTAAAATTTTCTTATAAAAATACACTTGGACCTGGATTCACTTAGCTCGGATTTATTGATTTCGAGAAGCGCTGCCGCATCGGTTTCGGACAGAAAGTAAAGCTACTCTGGGTCAATAGAAGGTATTTATCGAAACTTGAAACACCAGCAGCGTAGCTAAAACGCGCAGTACGCGAGTACTCACTCGCGTATATTGTGTAATATTATGTACTACAATTGGAAAAGGCTAACACGGTTCTAACTGTTTACGCTAGGAGGACCTGGAAATAAGTTCAATGCCAATTGCAAGCCAAGCTTGAATTATATATTATCTAGGCTCAAGTAAAAATAAGCCGATATCTTATTCTTTATAGAAAAATGTGTATTAAATACTGATTAGATGTAAAGAAATTTGACCATTTTACAAAATGCATACGAAAGCACATTACAAAATTTTTTTTAAATACTTCTTTTCAATTAAGCACTTTAAAAATACAACATCATTCTTTACACTTAATAGTGTTATTTTTAATCACTGGCAAAACATTCAAATTTGAATATTGTTTTTAACATTAAAAGATAATCTAAAAAAATGCTTCAATATATCAAATTTTGGGATTTTCACGGTACATATTTTGTCACTGTTAATTTAAAAAAAAAACTTTAAACAACAGCGCAACCATAGCGCGTGTTCAATAGATATCTAATATAAGCTTATTATTGAGAAATGTTTACTATTCCTGATAAGGTTTGTCATCATTTTGAAAGCTTGTCCCTAAAGCTATTGTTTAGCGCAGTCATTTTATTATTGTTTGTTGATCGTGACCTTATAATCAGGGGCGTGAAAGGTGTTGTGGGAAGTGATGAGTCAGACGACAAAAACCTCCGGTTGCAGCGTGATTGATCTTTCGGAGAAGGATTGCGGTTGTGGCTTCCGGAGCCTACATCTAGGCCAAAGCATGTATAAGCAAAAGAAAGATGATCCAAATATGGTAGATAATAGTACCTTCACGGTTTAAATGGTATTACAGCGACTTTACTTAAAGGAATCGTTGAATTCTGTAGTGTGGCGAAATCGTGATTCACCATCAACCTCATATGGTAGGCCGATACTATATGAATTCGCTGAAGAAAACCTAGAAAAATCCAATTCAGTAATATTATCCCTTCAGAAAGAAATGGCTAAAATGAAGCCCACAATAATGAAAAAAGATTCCGGTACTTTTGCGATACCTGTTATGAAGTCGACGATGGTGGACAGAAAAGTTTGCCAGGCTCTTTCTGAAACTTATCATCTATGACTTGCTTCATTTGTCAAGCTACACCTGAATGTGGTTTGACAACACTACATGCTCGGATTTACTTTATAGAAAATCTTTTGCATATAGCCTATGGACTTGATTTTAAGAATTGCAAGAAGATATGGATGTATATAAAGATTTTCAAAAAAAGACAAAGACTCGAATTTGCAAAGCCTTCCGTCAGAAGACAAAATTAGTAATACATGCAATTAAATAAGGCTAAGGCACATCCAATGTTGTGAATAGCGCGAAAAGGTTTTTGCAAACCCTGCACTAACAGCAGAAATTACAGGGATAGACTTAGAGTTTGTGGAAAGACTTGCGTACATTCTGCACAAATTAACAAGTACTGAGTCAACTGATTATGAAGAATTTTAAACATATACTATGAAGACCACACAACTATACGTACGCTTATACGCGCGGTACTACGTGCCTGTGAAGTCTATATGATATTATTGCATAGACCTAATGTGATGAAACATTTTCCTTACTATTTAGAAAGATTTTCGAAATAGCAGGTGAAATTTGGAATGGAGGTAACATGAATATTCAAGAGTTTACTTTGCGCAAGTTTTCTCCTGTTTATTCTAACACTAATTTATCACCCAAACTGTTAGAAAGTTCGGATCCCTGAATCAGTTACGAAAAGTAAACAAATATTGACAAATATGAACAAAAGAAAATACAAAGATTTCGACTGCAAGCTTATCAGAATTTAATACACTTTAATTTTTAGAAAAATTTAATTTAGACCAAAATCAAAGGTTTTAATATTTTTATATGAAAAAAGTCTATTTTCTTCTAGTGTGCGTCTGTGCGATACTGGAAAAATTACTAAAGGGACACAAGGTTTTTTGTGAAATGTATAAAACCTATCCTAATGCTTGGTTAAGGGTCAACATGGGCGAAAAGAATTACGGACAGCATCGCAGTTGAAGTATTGACCAAAAAAGAAATCGTGAAACGTCAAAGAGGCATCGAAAATCAAATTGGAAGGAGTTTTTAAGTAATATGTATGTAAACCACAATTCTTCATTCTGTTAAAAAAAAAATGCATGCGACTTTCACACCTTGCGCTTTGCGCTCGGCTTTATGTTTGCACCAGATTTATACATAGGCCTTCCAAAAGTAAAGGTCAAAACAGTGACAACTTTAATTTTGTGATTTTAACTTCCTTTTTTTTGGATCGTCGATAGACCGCGAAACCCGAAAAATGATAAGAAATCTTTTTAGACCTCGACACACCGGGAAATGATGGTGGGTTCTTTCTGACTTCGAATTTTTTAATTTTTTGAAAAAAATCTATCCACTCACTTAAAATATGACAAATATCATTTAGTTTAAAATGCGTAAAGTCAGCTAACATCTAGTAAAATTCAACCAGTTTTCTAAAATTGGTAAGAAGCGATAACAAGGTAAAATTTACTTGGGAGAAAAATGTTATCAAAATAATTATTTTTTGTGTGTTTTATCATTTTTTTATTCAAAATAATGTTTTTCATTTCATAATCACATTATCATTAGTTATTTTAATTAGTTATTTATTAGTTATTTACTTAATTATTTATTTATTTATTCAGTTATTTATCACTTATTTTATTAGTATTTTCAATTCTTAAAAACATGTAAAAACTAGTTTTTTCAGAGATCTGATTTTTGTCATGAGAACTACCTTAAGCGTACATTTCCAATCTAAAAAATTTTAAAATACAATTTGGATGAATTGAACAATGAAAAATAGAAAAAAATGTTAACCTTTTATTACAAACGGTTTAGGTTTATCAACTGTAAATACAAGCTTATTAAAACCCTTATTGACCCAATTTGTTCGTTTTTGTCTGTCAACTTTAAACACGGACAGCTTTGTTATTTATAGTTGAAAATATCTAAAAATTTATAGGCGTGTATTTTTAAGTATGCTTTTTCAGAATCTGACCTGAAAATTTAAAAAAAAACACTTCTCCCCACCCTATTTTTTAATTTTAAGAAACGTGATTTTTAAAGGTAATTTTTCAAAAATAATAAAAATAGATCTTTATTTAGATTCCAACAACATATACAGTGTATTCAGAAAATATCATTTAAAGAGGCACTCAAAGGGCCGAGGTACAACTTAGATCTGCTTTGCAACCTAACCCTCTACATCTAAACTCAAATCAACTATAAAATATAAAAACTATGTTATTTGCACTATAAGGCTAAGACTAAAGCTAACGCATCAGAATCCGTAAATGTACTAAGAACTGTGTTTCTTAGAAAACATTTCGCTTGCTTCTAAATATACAATAAATTCATGTTTTAACTGATTCGATAAAAAATAGAGAATGAATGATGGTTTTATTACCTAGGTTAGCTCATTTAAAAATTTTTTACAATATTTAAAAATATATATATGGGCATGGATATATATTGCCAAACTAAACTAAAGAGAGAAACTAAATGGAATGGAGAGATCTACAAGTACCCGTAGTTTTGGATTGAGGCTGCCTCTTATAGGGTCGCATGCAATCGATCAAATTATTTGGCTCTCAATGTGGGAACAGAATATGACGCTAGTGAGTTTTTTAAGCTGTTAAGAAGGCATGGAGTGGCGTAGAAGAAGGTAGCTTCTGCTTTAGTAGTACGTGCTCGTGGGGCAAATAACCTATCGTCAGATCTTGTTACGAGTGATTTTCGCGCGTGCCTGTTTTCCACAAAAGATAAGAAGTCAGCCAGATACTCTGGTACCCCTTCGGGACAGCACCTTAAATGCGAGAAACCCAGCTGCACAAACGACATTTGCTCCATCTTAAGCCAGCCTGAATCACGGAGAGCTGGAGAGATATAGTCGAACTTCCTGACCCCGTAGCAGAATCTAAGGCAGGAATTTTGTACTCTTTCTATCCACCTCTTTAGGGAAACGCTTAGACAGAGACCGTAGCTCGTGTACGCATAATCAAAAAAAAACAAGACTAAAGCCTGACAGAGAAGGAGTTTGACCTTAACTGGGAGTGCGTGACAAAAAGGGTACAGTTTTTGCAGACGGATATACGCTGCTTTTATTTTTAATAATGCGTGCTCCTCAAAACTCCAATCTGACTGCAGAGTCAGGCCCAAGTTTTTCGCCTGTTCAGTAACAGGTAGTTGAACGCCATCGGTAGTAAAAATGGGCAGACCTACATCTTTCATGTTGCCTATTTGCAAAATAGCAGATTTATCATGGTTTATCACTAGAGCGTGCTCCTTTGCTCATTTGGCGATATATTCTCGAGCCAAATTGAGAACTAAGGCACCGGAGTCAATGTCCTCTAACTTACAACAAGCGTATACTTGTGTATCATCTGCGTACATATAAAAAGAAACCTAAACCTTTTTCTGGGAAATTGTCTTTAACGAAGCTATATATTCAAGCAAAGGCTCTGGTAGGTCATTAGTATATATCGAAAACAATAGAGGGCTCAGAACTGCTCCCTGTGGTATTCCTTTCCTTATTGGCCGAGAATGCGATGAACCAGACGTTTTTGTGTCAGTTATCGAGACTGGTTGGCTCCTATTTGAGATAAAACTGCAAAACCAGGACAATGCATTTTCGGTGGATCCCTCTCATTCCAACCTGGCAAAAGCAGATTGTGGTCTAGAGTTTCGAACGCTCGCGTTAGGTCTAGCAACGCTATAATATCGATTTCTGAGCAATCTAAGGCTCTCTTTATATCTTCTGTCACATGTTACAGGGTTGTGGCTACCGAGAACCCTTTCCTGAAACAAGACTGAAAGTGCGGTAGAATCTTGTGGTTGTTGATGTAGGAAGTTAACTGTTGCAGGCAGACTTTCTCCAAAACTTTCTACAGGAATGGAAGTATTGTAATTGGACGCAGATCCTTGTAAGAATTTGACCAGACAGTTTCAGGAATTTAGCGGATAATACTCTTCTTCCATACCGATGGAAATACGTCTGACCTAAACGAGGTGTTGATAATGTCCAGAAGGGAAGGCAAACACGAAGGGATGCATAGGAGGATTGCAGTGCTGTTAATACCGTCACACCCAGTAGCCATCGATTTAATAGATTTGACTGCGTTATACAACTGGGCGAGGTAAATTTCGCATGATTAGCATCTGCTATGTTATTACGACATTTGTACCGTGCCCTATCCCTAGCCCTTGAGATTTCTTTGAGAGTGCCAGTATACCATGGAGGCTTAGGTCTCGCGATTCTAAATTTTCTGAGCGGGCAGAATGTGTTTATTAATTTCAAGACTAATTGAGAGGATATTAGTACCTTTCCGTCTACTGTGTCGGCATTAAAAACGTTATCCCAATCTGCCACCTCTGCCGTCCTATCGAACTCACTTTGATCTACTTTTCTGTAATTTCTACCAACGCGGAATAATTCCGATCTAGCATCAACATTCACATTCACTGCACAGCAAGTCATATCACGATCGAAAGCTTTTGATAATTTAATCACACCTGAGTCTAGAATACGTACTTCTTCACTTATAAAGATTAAATCTATAATCGATGACGACCTATCTGTTGTCCGTGTAGGTTCGCTAATAATCTGGCGGACGGCGGAAGAGCGTGATAAACTGTTTAGTTTACACCATGCCTGTTCATCAGTGTTAGCTGCATTTATGTTGAAGTCGCCTAAGCATATTATACTATCAGGAAGACCATGAACCCTAGCCAACGCCTCTTTTAGATGATCGTCCCATTTAGAGTTTGATTATGGGCTTCCGTAGACCATGACAACACCGAGTTTTGTCTTTTTAAGTTGCAACGTTACAGCGCAGATATCCGCTGTTATATCCTCATTAGGTTAATTCGTGATGAGCGAAGAGTTTTCGACTCAAGGTTCAAAGCGTAGGCTATCACGAATATATAGAGCTACACCACCGCCTCTCCAAACCACAAGGCTTTTACGGTCTGCGCGAATTAGGTGCGCGATAGAAAGAGATTTCGGAAAATTATTATAATATGCTGTGCGCTCAGAAACCGTTAGAGCAGCAATCGATGTATGGGCCGATAATGAGCAAGAGTTTGAAAGAAGAGAATCCGAATTCTCTACAGAAACAAAAGTACAATCAAATGAGTCTTGCGCGTTTGCACTCGGAATCGATAAAGTATTTAATATTGATAAATTTATTATCGCAGATAGGAACGCATTCTGTCCATGAGTATGAAGGCGAAGTTGCCTTGAAGAAGCAACGACTGGAGAATCTGGGAGTTGGTAGTCCGGTAGCGAAGGCTGGTACTGAATCGGGCTTATGCTGGTACTGGTACTATACTCTGTTGAGTCTTGAAGGCGGATCACTGAAGAAGAGTTCATGGACATGGCACAAGCCGAGCTTGAGCCATAGTCCAAGAAAAATATTGCGGGAGAGTCCAAAGGAAGCAGAGAAAGTGAAGGCACTGTTATTGACATTTGCAAGGCTATTTCAGAGATAATAAAGGTATTGAGTCAAGAGTGATTACAATTGGATACCTCACTTAGGTGGCTGGAAAGAAAGGCATAAAGATTGAAGGATTCAGTCAAATCAGGATCTTTATTGGCTTAGACGAAGCATTTGACGCGTGGCAAATCCACACAGCTTTGCTGAAGATCCAAGCCTTATCGTGAAGTTTGCCAGAACCCAATTTAGCCTTGACTACCTTTAGTAGCTTATAAAAATCTTGAGGGTGGTTGCGATTGATGTGGACAGGACCGTCAGCCAGATTAGA
>JAUELO010042131.1:0-10333 GCA_032357855.1 Amphibolips quercusostensackenii | reverse complement strand
CTGTGCCACGCTAAACTCCACTCTTCGGCCATATACATTGGCAGAGTCGTATAGGCCTGGTCAGTCCTGCAATCCGGTGCCTCAATTGTTATCTAATACGAAGGAAGGGGGGATTAGAAGGAATGTAGTAGTAAGAAAGTAGGGCATGGGTAGTAGGATTGGTATGAAAACATAGACTTAGAAATTAAAGAGACGAAGCACAAACCTGCGGGGTCTGGCGACGCGTAAGTAAGGATCATAACGCACACCGCGCATGCTCTCCCTACTCCTTGGGTGGGATCTTAGTGACTGGTCTATTGCGTCAATGATAGTTAGCAGTTTTTACGGTTGCAACTTCCCTCTACGAACCAGAGTCATGTCCGGCGCCCTTCTATAAAGTGGGGATAACTTCACCCCTCATGATATACCAAGTCAACCCGCTCGCCTAAGATGGGACTTCGCGCTGCGTCCCTCTAATTTCTACGTCCATGTATGAAAAGGACAGTTGGAGAGGAAAGTGCGAAAAAATAGTGGGTAGAGGAGAGTTAGGAAAGAAATGTATTAAATGTGAGTGGGTTGGGGGAGGATATGCGAGAAAGTAGTGGAGAAGTATGTGCAGTAATTTAGGGTTGAGGGAGTATGAAAAGAGTAGTATGGGAATCAGGGAAGGGTAGGTAGGCTAGGAGCAGTAGTAAAGGGTAGGGGAAGTAGAAGAGAAGTTGATATTAAGGAGTGAGGTTAAAGTGTGTGGAGGGGAAAAACTTTATATAAAGAAATACAGATCGGGACTGACCAGGTCTGCACTTACGATCACGCTGGTCGCAGAAACAAATCTTAGCAACACCTCCTGGTAGTGAAGTATCTCCAAGTGTTTAGGGCTATAGTTTCTAATGCTTGACCGGCCGTTGCATTTTCGTACCTACAGCACTGACTTTCATCGCGTGGCGTCTGCAGCGACATTGTCCGCATGCGCTCACTTGTAATGGATAGTTCAGAAGTTTACGAGTGGGGGCTACCTCCCTCCGAGAAGTTCGATGCATGTTCTACTTTGCTTAAACTAGCATTGTTATCAGCAACTTGTCCTCATGGTGCTTTTAAATGTGTAGCATTTATATTAGAAATTTTTTCTAAATCTTTTTCTGAGGTATTGCTGGTTTTTAGGGTATGATTAAAATCAGAGCCATCTCAGAATCCTGAAAATTCAAAGAAAATTATATTGGTAATAGAATCATTTGATAATCTGTTACAAAAATAATCATTTGAATTCGGCATCATCTACACATTATGTATGACGATTTGTGACGTAGAGGATTTAATGAAATTTTGCTATGCTTCATGAGGTATCGGAAAAAATTTGAAGATCTTACGTAGGTGAATTCAAAATTCATAAATAAACTTTAAAATATTACAACTGAAAGAAAAATCCAGCAAAAATTCGACTGGTTTGAGTAAAAGTCAGAAAAACGTCTATAGAAGTTTGTGAATCACTGCAAAAAATAAATGGTTATTATTAATTTGATATATTTACTTATACTTAACGCCAGATGGTGCTACCAAAGCGAGGACTGGAAACTTCATCGAGGAAGTATACAAAAATATACAAAAAAAAAATTTTAAATGATACTTTTAGAAGGAAAAATGAATTTTCCTTCATTTGTGCTGCTGTCGAGATACTGAGTTTAGGCTACTTGTATACTAAAACATTTGATTTGACACAGTTATTTTGTCTTTATTTAAAATTGGCTTATCGTGAATAGAAAAAAAAAGCGTATGAAATGCATTTTTTCTTATCAAAGTTCTACTTAACAGACCTAAACCTCATTTAAAATAAAATGCTTTTTAACGAGAATTCAAAATTCTACGATTTTTTTATTCAATTGTTTTAAACAAATTTTTGAATACTTTTTTTAAACGTTGAAAATTAAACTATTTTTTTCAACGTATAATTAGTTAAGGTAGAAAACTAAACTCGTAATTTGGGCTATGTAATTGAAAGTTCGTTCTTTTTTGGTTGAAAATTCATTTTTTTAAATGAAAATTTAACTTCTACGTTAAAAATGTACCTTTTTCTTCAAAGATGCATGAATTAATTTCTTTGGTTGGAAATGTCACATTTATCTTGAAAATTCCTAATTATTGTAAGAATTGTACTTTTTTGGCAGAAAATAAATTTTCCCATTCAAAAATGTATATTTTTAGGTAAAAATTTTATTATTTACTTAAACATGTTTTTTAAAAGAATTTATTATTTTATTTGAACAGATATGCCCTTTGTTATAAATTAAACTATTTTGTTGAAAATTGTTTTGTTGTTTTCTGGAAATTAACTTTGATAGCTTACGAATTGTCCATTACATTTTTGTTGGTAAATCATGCTTTTTGGTGGAAAATTAATTTTTTTTAGTTGAAAATGTAAGTATTGCGCTCTTGCTTTAAATTTCATGATTTTATTAAAAGCTTAACTGTTTTGTGAAAAGTTCGCCTTTTCGCCCAAAACTTAAACGTTTTGAATAACATTTTCTGCTACTGAAAAATATTAATTTTAAGTAAAATAGGTAAATTTTCAAATAAAAAAGGTAGTATTTTAACCAAAAAGATGAGTTAAAAAAAAATTGCACAAATGTTATAATATTTCTAATCGAAGAATTTTCGACAGTAAAGATTAGTTTATAAAGTTAAAAATTCAACTCAAGATTTCTTGATTCAGTTAAAGATTCATTTTTTTAATTAAAAATTTGTTTTTTACTTGGTTTAAAATTAATTTTTGACAAAAAATTTCACTAATCGATTTTTGTTCTGAATAAGTATTTTTTAGTTGAAAATTAAACTGTTTGGTGAAAAATTACTATACTTTACTAAATTTTTGTTCATCAGAAAATTAATCATTTTTTTGGTTGAGGCTTTTACTTTTTAGTAAAAATTAATTTTTTTAGTTAAAGATCCTTTATTTCAGTTCAAAATTCATTTTTAGAATAAAAATGTAACTATTTTATTTTTGGTTTTAAATGTATCTTCTTTGGTTGAAAAAAAACATGTTTTGTGCACATTTTTGAAAAATTTTTAATTATGCAAAAAATTAAAATAAATATTAGAACTATATTAATTATTATAATAATTAAATTATCAAATAATTAAAAATAATTAAAAATTATAAAGGATGAAAGTAGGCTGTGAGAAATAACCGCACCTTTGTTTTCTAGTAATATGATGTTGTTTTGTAAAATATAGTGCTTATTTTTGAAAATGTGTTATCGTCGAAATTGAATCACTTTGCAGTAAAAGAATAAGGAAAAAAAGTTTCCCTAATAAATGTTTTTGTTGATGGAATTAACGAATAACAAAACATTAAGTAATAGATTAAATAAAAAATATGTTTATTAAATAAATGTATGATTTACTATGTGTTATCTTTTGCTTTATAATACAACAGTTTTAAAATTTTTTACATTTGAAAATTGTATAATTCGGAATGTTCCCTGGGTCGAGAATCTTATTTTCGCAATTATTATATTTCAAACTTTTTCTTTTTAGGGGATTTAAATCATTTTACTATTTATTAATTTTATGAGACGACTGAAAACTCATGCAAAAAAAAATTCTAGCACTATGAAATTCCCGAAAATAAAATTATTTTAAATAAAAAATTTTGAAAATCATAAAATTGCTCAAGTATAATAATCTGGAATTTGAAAATTCCTGAAGTTAAAAACTAGCAACAGCGAAATGACGAATTTTTAAATATCCGAAACTAACAAGTTCCGAGCATCAGAAAATGCTCAAATTTAAATAGTTAAAAAATAATTTCTATTCTTTCTTATATAAAAATTGAGGGTAAAATCAAAAAAATTCTTTTGAGATGTTCTGGTTTCTTTTATTTGAGTTTATTTGTCCTTAAGCTTACAAAAATGTATTTTTCCTAGGTTTCTGGAGAAGATTTAAAAAGATACCTGAAGATTTCAGATATTTTAAAAGGCATTCAGAAAATTGTAAATACATTTTTATTATATTATGGGATTTCACAAAATTTTAGGAAAAATTTGTTCTAGGTTAGAACTTGTAGTAGTTTATACTGACTCCGATTATTCCTAAAATTTCTTCAAAATCTTACCGATTTATTTCACAATTTTGACATTCTTTTTGAAATTTTTAAAAATCTTTAAATGTTTTTAATAATGATAAACATTTTTTTAAACAATTGGAAGTTTTTCTGAAATTTTTAAAAAATTATTTAACAAAAACAAAAATTGACCTAAAATCTTCTATATATTTTTTAAAGAAATTAAATAATATTTTTTAATGTTTTGGATTATCATAAAATATTCTTGTAAGCCGAATTTCTTCAGAAATCATTTTATATTTTCCTAGGAATGTGAAAAAATTTAATTCTCTTAAATCACTCTAAAATTATGAAAAAGAATTTACATTTTTTTTTTAAATCTTCAGAAACCTACATTTAAGTTTCAATTTTCAAAATATTTTCAAATTTTAAATTATTTTCGATATGATAGAGAATGTATATATGTTATTTGAAAATTATATAAATTTTTCTGAAAGTTTTTAAAAATTTGTCTAAAAGTTTTTTTTTCAAACTAAAAAAACTACTTTAAAATCATCTTGATTCCTGTTTGACAATGCATCAAATCTCTTGAAATGTTCCAAAATCTTGTCAAATATTGTCTTTGAATTCATATTTCTACAAAAAATTATTTGAAATTTTTCGAGGAATCTAAGAGAAGTTGTAATTTTTTTAAAACATTTCAAATTTTACGACTAGAAAGATTTTTTTTTTGCTAAAACAGACGAAGTTTCAAGAAAATACGAATTCCTAACAAAATAATCACATTTTTCACCAAAGAGATGAATTTGAAACTACAATGATGAATCTTTGACCGAAATAAATAATTTTTTCAAAATGAGATAAATTTTTGAACAGATAGTCGAATTTTTAAACAAACAGATATGAGTTCTGAACGAAAAATATAATAGATTGTTATTTTAGCTAGAAAAAAATTTTAATTTTTAATTACAAATGTTTAATTATTTTAAAACTGATTATATTTCAATCGAAAAGATGTATTTTTTAAAACAAAAGCAAACAATTTTTATTTAAAGGGCACAAATTTTAAAATTCAAAAAAAGAATTTAAAAAAATTTAATTTTGAACAAAAATGACTGAAAAGTGTAATATTTAAAGCTTACTGCTTTGTAGACATGTTCGCAACATACGACCGGAGCTCACCAGACCTCCGGCCAGTATGGCGTCGCCAAAATATGAGTTTAGTTGACTGTGTCAATACGAAGTATAATGTTTATGTATTGAGGTTCATGTCATAATAAATATTAATCTAATCTTAACTTCGGATATTTATTAAGTTCCCAAACATAACAAATTTAGCGACGAGGTTGGGATGCCCAGGAGATCTCACGATGATTGGAACTAACATCAATTTAGTAAACGGCCACGTTGTCGTGAAAGTCAAGAATCGATAGAAAGTAAATTTTATTTTCTCAAGTCAAAGGTCTAAAATAAACTTGGTCGTCAGTCTACTGTGTCGAGTCCTCTAAATTATTAATAAAATTAGGTCAGTCTATAACTCAAGTGTAAAATACGCCTGAAATGGGCGAAGAAAATAACACGTCGTCCGGAATGATTGGATTAACTGCGCTGTTCAATTCGGAAGCGGAGCCGATCGAAAATTATCAGGAAAGAATGCAAGCATTTTCAACACGAAACAAAACTCAAGAAACAGAGAAGAAAGCCGCCTTGGGCGTTCTGACTGGTGCAGAAGTGTATAAAGTGCTGAAAAGTTTGTGCCTACCGATAGATCCGAATACGAAAACATTTAAAGAACTGGTGAAACTATTAAAAAAACGATGAATGTCTGATTCACAAACTACTTTCAGAAACTGAGCTGACATCAAAAAGAGGCTGTATATTAGCTTTGAATATGGAAACGGTGAAACAAGAGTGTCACGACATCAAAGTGGAACCCCAAAAAAACGCTGCAGTCAAGGCAGTCTTAAGTCATAAATAAAAAATTTCTAAAAGAAACCACAAAACTCTTCACAGGATCAGAAAAAGTTCAAGTCCAGAAAAGGGTATAGCGCTGACCAACAGTCATCGTCACGAAACCAAGGGTGTACGAGATGTGGTCAAAGGTTTCACGGAGCACCAGATTGTCCAGTCCTCTCGTGGGATTGTTTTAAGTGTGGAAAAAAGGACACATTTTTAAATTATGCCATACTACCGATACTAATAACCAACGTGAGGCGTGAAAAAGATATCCCTGATTGTGTCATTAACATTATTTACGGATATTCGGAAAGAAATGATGACGTCACGTCAATGTGCATGTCACAAGGTTTAAGTATGGAGATTCTTAAGTTTAACGTAAAGAAGGCTACACTAAAAAAAGAAGAAACCAGAGAATCAACTAGCAGTTCAACGTCGGAGTTCGAAGTAGCCTTGATTCGTGCAGTGCAAATGGCAGTGTGTTATAATAAGTATGCGAAATTCGAAGGCCAAGCATTATAAGTGCGTATCAAATGTGATCAAGAGGTTGCGCCAGCTGTCGATTTCGAAATCGATACTGGAGCCGCGCTTACTCTTATTATGGAAAACAATTTCCGAGAAACCTGTCCAAAAGTACCCCTGCAATCCAGCAAATATCGCCTCGTCAGCGCCAAGAAGAAGGATCACATCATCGTATTAGAAGATGTATCGGTAAATATTAGGTACCAAGATATTTTAAGTAGAAATCTTATTGTAATGTTATTGATGTAAAAAAATGCAGGCAAATAGGAAAAAACTACCCAAACCTTTCTTGTCAAAACAATGTGGATCCAATAAAGAATTTGAAGCAAAAACATATAAGCATTAAAAAGGATGCGAATCCTATCTTTCATAGATCATATAATATACCTTTTGCGATCAAAGATAAAGTTTTGAAGGAATTAAATCAATCAGAAAGAGCTAAGACGATAACAAAGGTGCTTTTCAGTAATTGGGCCTCCCCCACTGTTGTAACGAAGAGAAAGAACAGACGTATCCGTATATATGTCGACTTAAAAGTCACACTAAACCCGTACATAAATACAGATTATTATTCTCTCTTAAAAATCGAAAATATTTTTTTAAAACATAGTTAAGGGCAAAATATTTTGTCTTATAGACTTATTAAATGCCTATTCACAAATAAGCGTAGCCAAATCATGTAGACAGCTTTTCACTATTGCAACTTAGTGGGGCTCATATAAATTCACACGTCTTCGTTTTAGGCTAAGTTTAGCTTTAGCCATCTGCTGCAGAATTATCGATCAAGTCTTGCTTGAAATAAAAGGGTCACGTGCGTACATAAATGATATTATTTGTGTCGGATCAACACTAGCTGAGCGTGTGAAAGTAGTTGAGAAGGTGTAATCTAGATTAAATGAATTTATTGTCGAAATTGATTTCAACAAAATTCAGTTTTTTGTGAAAAGCATTCCGTATCTAGGATGTGTGTCAGATGAAAACGGACTACATCCTGACACGGAAAAAATTAAGGCTATCCAATCAGCACCAAGTCCCAGGGACGTAACACAAGTAAAAGCATTTCTGGGATAATTAAATTACATGCCTAGTTTTTTATAAATGCCGGCTGATATTTTGAAGACACTAAATAAACTAACTCGAGATGATGTTTCCTAGTGTTGGTCTGAGCGAAACGAACAAGCCTACAGTCAAGTAAAAAATTATATTTCGAAAAAATCTACCTTGGTACTGTATGACCCAGACAGAACAACAATCGTTACGTCAGATACTAGCGCTTATGTGATAGGGGCGGTCCTATCCTAATTAGTAGATAACGTAAAAAAACCTGTCGCCTTCGCATCTTCCTTACATATAAGTGAAATATAGTTAAATAGATCGTGAAGTGCTAGCAATAATGTTCGCCATGAAAAAATTGCACAAACATATTTTTTGAAAAGAAATAATGTTACTAACCGACCATGAACCACTTAGGTTTATCTTTTATCCAAATAAGAGTTTACCACGAACGACCACGGATCGTTTACTGCGATGGTCTCCAATTCTGGCCACTTACATATATAAAATAGTTTATAAATAGGATATAAATATTAGCCACGCAGATGCCTTATCACGATTGTCTCTGTCATATGAATGCACTGGCGTAAAAGTAATTTGTCAAGCAGCTTACGATGAATTCAAAGAAAAATTTTTGTCCTATAACGATATTGCCGTACAAACAAGTGCAGACCCAGTATTGGAAACCGTAAAAGAATTTTTCATGAAGGGATGGCCACTTGAAAAAACAGTTATAGCAAAAGTCAAACACTATTTAATAAATCGCTCAAAAATCTCTATGGAATCAAATTGTCAAATTTTTTGAAATGGCGTCATAATTTCAGAAACATTGAAAGAGTTCATATTGATTTTTTGGATACCCAGCTCCAAAAATTTTTAATTGTAGTAGAGGATTTTAGCGAGTTGGTAGAAGTTTGGGAAACAGAAACAGAAACAGGAAAGAAGAATCAGAGTAGTAAAATACAGGTATGGAATAATGAAAGTATACAATAGGAAATGCGCACAAGAAAATATAAAAGGTGTAGAAGACAAAGTTGTAGATAAATAGAAGGAAATTCTGGTATTATAGGGTGACCAGAATGCTGGGATAGGTAAAAAATGAGACAGTATATAAAGAAAAGGAGAGGATTATCAGAAACTCAAAATATGCGTTATTGAACAAAGAAGAGGAGGATCTAATAGGATGAATAGAAGGAAAAGAATATGATTTTTTAATTAGAAATGCAACGAGTGATAAAATGAGGAACTATACGTTTCTTAGAATGAAAGTTCTTTCGGTAACAGATTATATCATTATAAATAATAAAGAGTTGGAAAAAGGAAAGAAGGTAGAAGGGAATAAGTGTAATCAGACCACCGACAAATTTATGTAGACTCTGATGGACAGATAATGAGAGACAAGTTTAAGGTAGGTGAAAGAGGATTTGTAAAGATAATATGGACAAAAGATTCAAGAGAGAAGTTTAAAGAAAATATCAAAAGAATTGGATTTGATAAAATCAGCGTAGAAGAAGAATGGCAAGAACTCTGCCTGAGAGTAAAGAAATCTCTGTTGTTCGAAGAATGCAAGAGAATAAATATAGATTAGAAGGTAACATAGTGAGATAGAGAATATCAAAAAAGGGAAAAGGAAGGTTAAATAATTATACAAGAAGCGGAAAAGAGGGAAAGCTGATGTAAAACTATACGTGTAGGGCAAGAAATTTTTCAGAGAGTTATGTGAGAAGGAAGAAGGAAGAAAAACAAAGAGTATTTGCTGACGGAATATGGGACCTGCAATCAGAGAAAAATATACGGAAATTTTCAGTAAAGTTTAGGGAAAAAAGAGAAGGAATAAGCAATGAAATTGGGGAAGAAATTTAGATTGACTATTTAAAAAAAATATAATACGGGTAGGATAAGAGGAAGGTGTCAGGGTATGTTAAAAAGAAAGAGGGAGAAGAAGACAAAGAGTTCAGTGATAAAGAAATAGAGTAGCCATTTGAAAGGTTATAGAAAGGAGAAACAGCAGGAAAAGATGAAATAGTTATTGAAGCTTAGATGTTCCGGGGTAAAGCGGCGAGGAGAAGGTTAAAATGAATAACGAAGAAAGCTTAAGAAGGTGAGGGTTTCCTAGAAAAGTGTGGGGAAGGTTTGATTGCGCCATTAAACAAGAAGAGAGATAAGGATAAGTTAAAGAACTATAGCGGGATCATGGTCCTCAGCACTGCATATAAGCTTCAAGCGATACGGATGAGGTGTGAAGATGTAGGGATGAAGAGAGTATGAAGGAGTAGAGAGAGTGCACAAGAAATATCTGAGGTGGACCTTGGGGTGTGAAAAAAGGCATGATAGGATACTTAGTGTGGAAGGAAGTTGATAGACTTAAAATGGAGTTAAGAGCCAAAGAAAGAGCGTATAAGTTTAAAGAGAAAGCGATAGAAAGTGAGAAAAGTGATAAATCTAGGTTGTTGTTCATGAAAATATCTGTAGCAATAATAAAAATAAATTTTTGGTCAACTTTGTTGGTCAATCATCACAAATAAGGTAGTTCAAATAATTACACAGGTCTGCAAGGGTTTGTTGATGAGAAGCGGGAAGTCATTTCTGAAGCGATTTTTTGCGTAGAATCAAAATCTGTGCTCAGAATTGTTTCATCACGTCAGGATTTTGAGATATTTGAGGTTATGTACTCATAAAAGGGTTTTTTTGCTATTTTTGAGGTTATGTACAGGGCGCAACAAATTATTCCGGTCTATTTTACAAGAAGCATCCGTTAGTACTACC
>JAUELO010042125.1:0-10334 GCA_032357855.1 Amphibolips quercusostensackenii | reverse complement strand
ATCAGCCTTGATTTAAAAACGATTTTTATGATTTACCCTTTCATTCTAACTAATGAATATTGAAAAATCCTCACATGTTCATGCAATAATAATTTTTTGTAAGTGCATGCTAAATTTAAAATACATTACCACACTGTGGTAAGCCGGCTATTGTTCCGAAATTATGCGTCGGTAATGTATCAAATTAATGAGTCAGAAAAAATTATAAACAGAATATTCAAGTTAAGAAAAAGAAAAAAAAATTGGAAAGCAAAAGGTAGCAGCGGTGGGATGATAAGGAAATATTAGATGAAAATGAACGCAAAACTCTGCTATTAAACCTACAACATAAATGTTTTACTTGGACGCAAATTAGTTCTTTTAACAATCTTTTACTATTAAAAACAAACATAAATAAACACTATTATAAACAAATATGGAGCTTAACAACTTACTAACAAATGGATGTCGTTTTTTTACGATATCTTCTGCCATTGACTCAAAAAGCATTCTGTTTATCAGTATGCTTTGTCAGGCGACAATATGTGTTCATTGTTTATATAGAGTCGAATAACAAATATAGATTTTTGGCAATTTGGACCTTCTTTGTTTAAAAAAGGTTTATATCCGTCAATTTCATTTCAATTTTCATGTTTTTTTTAAAACAATGTTTTATAAGCTAACACGAGAAAGGACTCAATTTTCGTACATTTCAGTAAAAAAAGTATTTTCATTTAAAATATTTTGAATAGGAAATGAATATATTGATATACTAAATTTGCATACAATTATAGATACTATATTTATCAATAGAATTAGGAAAAACCGCTATGACAAAACGGAGAATTTCAATTGAGCTGTTAATTTTCTTCAAATTGATAAAAACCTTCTGTGAATAATGCTGATAAGATAGTACAATATTAATAATCTTTTTGTTTTCGTATATTCTATACTAGTCGTTTTCTCATTTGTCCTTTTGAATTACTTGTGTTCAATATCTCTGCGCTCAGAAAAATTTTTTTTCTTTATTTTAAGGAACGGTTTCTCTAACATGATTTTTTACATTTAACGAAAAACGAATTTACAATAAGAAAAGTAATTTTATATTAAAGCAAAAGTTTGAAAGGTCCAAAAAACAATTTCTTGGAATTGAAGAGATTTCTCTGAATCAAAAGTAATTTTTTTAAATCAAAAGAGTTCTCTTTGAATTTTCTCTGAATTTCAGAAATTCTGTACATTCAGGGAATGAAAAAAACGAAGTACTTATGAAATAGAAAAATACAAGGAATTCAGGTTATTTCAGAAATTTGGAGAGTGCTAAAAATGTATAGAATCTAAGGAATTTATAGAGTTCATGGAATCCATAGAATACAAAATATTTAGACAATTTACAGGCTCTAATGTTTGCCCGAAAATTAAATAATATTTTCTTGGAAGTAGGTAACTGTCCACATAGCAGAGGATGTTGCCAAGAAAGTTTCAGGGAATGTTCGTTAAAATGTTTGTATTATCTTAAATTTGTAATGTTACAGGAATGTCTAGGAGAACTTCTGGGCTATCTGATTTAGGAACAATGAACGAAAAATTTCCTAATTAAAGTAAATGAACTACCAAGATGACGCATCCAAAATTATATCCTTTATTCATCAAAAAAAAAAAAATACAAACACAAAATACAATAATAATGATTTATGACATTTATAGTATTTAGTTTCAAAGATTGTTCGTCCAAATCGGATTAAAATGGTAACCTTCAGACTAATTTGCCGAAGAACATTCAGTTTTGTTCAACTGTAAGGCGAGATGAAAAAGAAATGAAAAGGTGGCAGCGATGGGATGAAGAGAAAAGTAAGAAGTGTCAGTGGTTGTATAAAGAGGAAATCCGAGGAGGGCTTTGCTTTAAAGGACGTAACAAATCTAATAAAGCCCTCTAGGAGCCAGGAATAGTAACAAACTATTCTTTCCGGACTGATTTCTTCAAAAAATTCAGTTTTCTTCCATTGTGCGAGAGGATGAAGAGGTAAGCTCAAACTTGCAGTGGGGGATTAAAGCTTCAGGAATAAAGAAGCAGACATTACGAATAATAACATTTGGTCCGGCTTTCCTGCCAAAATACTCTTGATTCAGAGGATCCTCATTCTTTAGCCGAACAGTCTCGTTGGCGTAGTTTCCATGAATGCGTATTTCAACTCTGACACGTTTTCCATATTTAGTACGAGCCAAGAATGGATACAAAATATTTTCTTTATCGAATTCTCTGAGATATGCAATGAGATACTCGCCTTTCATATCTGTGGCTCCTTTGAAATATTCTGTCGGTACACCAATACTTCTGCCTCTATATTCGTACTCGTGAACATAAAAAAGCAGAAGTGCAGTGGGATAAATTGCATTTGCTTTATGTAATGACGCTAAATCTGAAAAAATAATGTGCATACGTGGAAAATTTATTATTGTAGTAATTACAATATCGATGAAAAGAATGGGAACATTAACCAAATGATCTATTTAAAATTAGCCTTGGGTTCTGAATCGTGATAGTGATCCCCTAGAATGTGCATAAAAAAAATGTTTTGAACTGTTCAAAATTTTATTAAATTATGCACTGAATGACTCTTTTCTAACTTATTTAATAATTTGATATCTTTTAAAAGTGATCTTCAAGCTTGTACCTTTTATTTTAGTTATTAAACGTTGAAAATCTTAACGGGTTTATGAAATAATTATTTTTTTGTAAGAGCATGCATAATTTAAAATACATTACCGCGCTATTGTAAGTTGGCTAGTGCTTCAATAATATTAACTGTTTAATTGCAAATCGATCTTCTGTAGATGGAAGTTAATCAAACAGTATTCTATACCAAATTATTAACTGTTTCGATTAAAAAATTGAGTACTTGCTTTATATTTGAACCTCTTACAAAAAAAAAATTTTTTATAGTTAAATATTAATGACTTTAGTTGAAAATTCAACTACCTTGTTGTAGAACTGACCCCAAAACTTCACTATGGAACCTAGAAGTTGATTTTTCTTATTCCGAAGACAAAAGAATTATCTAAATGGTGGCAGCGGTGGAATGAAGAAGAAAGCAAACGGTAGCAGCGGTGGGATAACAAAGAAATCTTGTGCAGAATGAACATGAAACTCTACCATTAGATCTAAAACATAAATTTTCTAGTTGAAGCTAAATAAATTTCTTTTCTGGTCCTACACAATCAAAAACCTAATGAGTCAAAAAAAAAATTATAAACATTTCAACGTTGAATTTTTTGCCAAAAATTAGCCAAAATCAGTTGAGAAATGGATTCTACAAGATATTTTGAACCTCGTGTTTCTATTTCGCCGAACTATGCAATAGGGCAAAGAAGGGTTTTCTGGTCTAATCTTCAAAATTTTTAATAATGAAAGACTATTTTTTATCTGTTCATCTATTGTTTCAGCATTTAATAACAATCTTATAGATGTTTAATCAAAAAATAAATAAATAAAATTTTTGCCACTACTTTTCTATGCAGAAAATAGCATGAAATTAATAAAGACATTTCCTAAAAATAATATCTAGCTTGGTACATGGTTAATAATCAGTTTTTTTTTTACAAAGAAAGAAGTAAAAGTGCTACCTTTAGATTAGAAATACTAAAGTCTTACATAAAATTCTAAATAGAATATTTACCAATAAAATTAGGAAGAACCGCTGTGATGAAACAGAGAATTCTTATCCAGTTGCTCATTTTCTTTAGGTTAATGAAAACTTCTTGTAGGTAACTTTAATAAGAAAGTAAAAAGTGAATATTCTTTCAAATGTCCCATATCCAATACTAGACTCTATCTCACTTGTCCTTCTAAATTATTTGTACTTCATATCTCTGAACTCAGAAGAATATTTGCCTTAAGTAAGAGAAACAATTGCTTCAGCACGTTTTACATTTAACGAAAAATAAATTCATAATTATGGAAATAATTTTTAATTGAAGAAACGGTCTCATTGAAAAAAAGAACTGTTTTTTTTTTAATCGAAGGAGGTTCTTTGGCTGCGAGCTAATGAATAATATTCCTTGATTAACAAAAATTTAATTTGTTAAAAAAAATCGTTTTTAGATTGAAACAATCACAAGTTAACCCTAATTTTTGGAAAAATTACAAGTTTCTAGTGGCAACAGGTAATGTTTGAGAAAATTTAAAATTTCAAACACGTAAAAAAAATAAAAAATTGCTGTATTAGCCTATAAATTCTAGATTAGATTATTTTTTAAGTGAAACTCCTTTGGGCATAAGATTTTCTTTCCTCCCCCTTCTTACCCTTTTCTTCTCTCCCTTTCCCTTTTACCTTTTTCCCTGTACACTTTCCCTTTTCCTCTTCCCTCTCTTTCTTTCCCTTTCCCCTTTTCTCTGTACCCTTTCCCTTTTTTCTTTTCCCTTGCTCATTACTCTTTCCTTGCCCCTTTCCTCAAGTCACTTTTATTTTTCTTTTTTCCTTTTTTCATTTTCCCTTTCTCCCTTCTGACCTTGTTTCTTCTCTTTTTTTCCTTACCTTTTTTTCCTTGCCATTTTCCCTTCTTTCACTTTTCCCTTTTCCCCTTTACACAATTTCTTTTTATAATTAAAATTATTATTAAACTTATAATCCAGAGAAATACAGTTCTAATCTAGAACAATCTAGTTATAATCTCGCGTAATTCATGTACTCAACTGTAATCCAGAATAATCCAAGTAATTCTGAGTAATCCCACTATCCCAGAGTAATCCACTTGTAAGCTCAGTAAGTCGAAGTAAATAAGGTGATCAAAAAAATGTAGTTTTAATCCAGAGTAATGCTTTTTTCTCTAAATACCAATATTTTTCTCAGATTTAAAGAAAACCTCCTTGATTCATAACATTATTTTTTATGATAATTTGCACACAGAAGTTTACACAATAAGGTGATTAAATACAATGAAAACATTATTTTTTAAATATCAGAAATCTACAAAATTAATTGTTGAACCGATATAATCAATTACATTTTTGTTTGAGACAGAAACATCCTAAACCATTATTTTTGTTACTGAAAAAATACAATTGAATTAAATATGTAGTCAAACTTCAAGGACCTAAATTTCATATATCAAATTTCACATCAACCTTCAATCCTAATTGAAACAGGAATCCACAATGATCATTTACGCATTCAATTTAAGATCCTTTATTCATCAAAAGGGTAATACAGAAAAAATAATACAATAATAAAAATTCACCCACAGTTGAACCAAGCTTTCCTTTGAATTCCACCGCTGCAGCACTTTGCCTTACTTTTTATCCCACCGCTGACACCTTTCGCTTTTCAGTTTTTTTCACCGCTGCCACCTTTTGCTTGCCTCTTCATCCAGCCGCGCAGTTGTAAAAAAACTCAATTTTGTGTCGCAAAGCATCATATAATATTTAAAGCTGATTAAATTCTGTGTAGACCTCTGAAGGCCGAATTTTATGTTTATGTTTTTACAAAAATTCGTTTATAATCAGAAAAATCAATAATTTATGGCATTTATAGCATTTAATTTTTAGGAAAATGGAACATGCTAATTAAATAAAAACTGTGACTTTAGAATAATTTGTCCAAAAAAAATCCAGTTTTGTCCAACTGTGGGGCGAGATGAAGAGAAAATCAAAAGGTGACAGCGATGGGCTGAACGCGAAAGTTGAATGTAGCAGTCGTTCAATATACATTACCGCAGTGCGGTAAGTCAGCTATTGGCCTGATAATATCAGTCGGTAGTGTATCAAATTAAATGTGAGAATGATAGTTTATAATATACAAAAAAAAATTCTTAGTAAATAAGAGTGCTCCTATGAACTTTTAACCATTCTCTTGAATATTGATCTCTCTCTTAGTTGTAAATTTTACAATTTAACTGAAAATACATGTCTTTGTTTTAATTTATATTTTTTCATATAGAAAATATCTCCTTGTTTAGAAAATTATATTTTTATCTTAAACATCAACAATTCAGTTGAATATTGAACTATTTTGTTAAAATGTACTTTTTTTAACATTCATCATTTTAAATCAAAGTTCATCTCTTTGGTTGCAAATTTAACTAGTTTTTATAAATTTAGATTTTTTTCTCAAATAAAAATTATATTTATTTTTACTGAAAAGAAAGCAATTTTAATTTTTATTTTTGTTTGAAAATTGATTTTTGACTGAAAATTTAACTATTCCAATTTTGATGAAAAATTGATCTTTTTTAGTTTAAATTCAGAACCAAAATCAAGTTTCTTTTCTGGTCTTTTACTATCAAAAACTTATTTTCTAATGAGTTAGAAAAAAATTATAAGCATAATTTTTGAGTTTCAAAAGATAAAAATATTATTTAAATGCTGGAAGCGGTGAGCTTAAGACGGAAGAAAAAGGTAGAAGCGGTAGGATAAAGAGAAAATCTTGAACTGAAATGAACATAAAACTCTGCTATTGGACCTGCAACAAAAATTCTCTAATTAAACCAAAATTAATTACTTTTACAGTCTCTTATTTCTTAAAACAAAAAGAAACAAATATAAACAGTTTTATAAACAAATATGCAGCTTGACATCTTGAAAACAAATTGATGTATTTTTTTTAACGATATTGACTGACAATAACTCAGAAAGGGTACTATTTATTAAAAGACTTTGTCAGGCGACAATACTTGTTTATTGCTTAAATAAAGCTGATTAACGAATATAGATTTTTGTCAAGTTAAACCTTTTTTGTTTAAAGCGTTTACATCCGTCAATTTTTTCCAATTTTTATGTCAATTTCTTTTTTAATTAGTGTGCAATAAATTCTTTAATTCGTCTTAAATAAGTGGACGGGAACCTTATAATACTAATCATAATATGTTTATTACTTCATTTAATTTTTTTGTTGTTCAATTCAATCAATGAATTCTGAAATAGCGTGATTAAAGGTACAATTTTTTATCTTGCTGCTACAACTGGTAGAAATTAATTTTTTTTGTTCTCAATTTTTTTTAGAATTAGCTAATTCTAATCCTTTTTCTGGAGGAATGACAACTTCTAAGGACAATCAAGGAATGTTTTAGAAAATTTAAAATTTTGGGGTGGGATAAGAACCTTCGATAGTCTCCAAAATAAACTTAGGTTAGAAATGAAGAATAGAGAGAACCAAAAAAGCAAAAAAAAACGCAAATGAAAATCAAGAAATCGCAGTAAGCGGAAGAGCAAATATATTTTCAAAATAGAATATATAAACGCATAGAACGGACAACCTGAGAAAAGCTAATACGCAATCAAAATAAAGAAGGCACAAGGACTATTTTTAGGGATATCATTATAAGAAGTGCGACTGAAGTATGTGGTACTGCGGTTGTAGAAAGAATGTCCGGTGATGCGTGTGGGAATCATGAAGCCCGCGCAGCCGCCCACGAAAGAGAGAAGCGTATCGATGACAGTTGATCATCACAGGGCGTAGCGATGAGGGGACAAATAGACTTGGATATAATTACAGAAATAAAAAAAAGAAATCCAAACTGATTGTCAGAAAAGGTCAAGATAAAACAAAACAAAATAAAAAAGGAAATGCAAACAGATTTTAAAGAAAGCAAGAAAGTGGTTATGAATTAGCGTTGATTGATTTTTAACCAAAAAAGACAAATTCTTAACAAAATAGATGAATCTGCAACTAGAAAAATTCAATTTTTGATAAAAAGCGTTTATTTTTAATACAAAATTTTGAAGTTACATTATTAGTCAAAACAATAATTCTCAACCAAAAAAAAAAAACAATTTGAAAAAGATAGTAACATTTTAAACAAAATAAATAGATTTTGAACTGAAGTGATGAATCTTAAAAAGAAGCAAATTTTCAGCAACAGAGTTTAACGGAAGAAGGTTAATTTTCTGAAAATGGAATGGTAGAATTTTCTACCAAGGAGGTGAATCTACAAAAAATGAATTTTTAACAAAGTAGTTTACTTTCAACCAAGTAGCTGAATTTTTGACGAGGAAAAAAACAGAGACAACATTTATTTTTAAGGTTATCATCAAGAAACGTAGTGAATATTATCTAAGTTTGTAAAGTTCATTTTACTGCCCCTATCGATGAATCAACAAAAAAAAAAATTTTTTTAATGTGTTTTTAGTTTAACGAGAGATTTGTGTTTAGGAATTTGCTTTTCTGTAAGAAAGTGTATGTCACTGAAAAAACTATGTCATTTAGCAAAGTATACAGATTTTTGTTGATTCAACGTTATCTCTCTCGAGGTTTCAATTTTGATCTTAAAAGTATGTGGTTCGAAACCAAGTTTAGATACGTTAAATTATTAATATTTCTAATTTAAAATAATGTAATCTTTTACATTTTTGTTGTTTCAAGTCAAATTTTGAATGTGTACAGTTGAATATGCTTCAATTATTAACATCATAAATCACAGCTTGGACTCTTTTTTTGAGCAAAAATCTTATAAGTTCTTATCCTCCTTCTCCTGATTCTCTTCGTCCTCCTCCTTCTTGTTCTTTCCCTCTCCTCCTCCCTCTCATCCTTCTTCTATTTTTCTTTATCCATGTCCATTTTGTACATTAAAATAAAAAGAGTTGTTTTCATTTACATGACATTGAATAGGAAATAAATATGTTGCAATTATAAAATTTAAAAATAAATATGTTTTTGAATGTTTCATTTCGGTAAGAATTTCGACAGGGGTATGAAAAATAAAAATTTAGCCGAATATTTCAGTTTACCTTAATCTAGTAGCTTTCTTTATTGGCCTGCTAATTATTTGCATTTTATATCACTGCTACTTCAACACTTAGGGCGGACAAATACCTCTGGTCCATTAAATTATCATAAAAAATTATTATTTAAACAGAGTTTTCGAAAAAAAAGGTTTCTTTAAAATGTATGAAGTAGGAGTGGTGAGGCAAAATCAGGAGAGAAGAATTAGGGGAGGTGATGTCAAATGAGAAGCAGAAAAGTAGGGTTAATGAGAGGAAGTATAGGAAGTGAGCGTGAGTGTGATGAGGAAGTAGAGTGAGTAAGGGAAATAATTGGAAGTGAGGGAGGGCAGGTAAAGGATGTAAAGGGAAGTATGTGGCGGGGTAAAAGGGTTGTGCGAAAAGAAAAGTTTCAGCTGGAAAAATGAGAAGAGAGAAATTTAGGGAAGAAAGAAATTTGGTAAGGAACAGGAAGTGAATGGTGAAGGCAGGGTCAGTGCCGAAGGAAAATTATGGTAGTGGGAGATCTAAACAAATACAATAAAAGGGATTAAACCACAGTTGGACCAGGACTGGGCCAAAATTAGGAAATGCTTAGCTTATGATTTGTTTTTCTACGAATTGTACTTTAAAACCGTTTAATTTTAACCCAAACATCAGATTTAACCATTTTCTTCATTTTTGAATTGCCTAAAAGGTGATTATGTACCTAAGCTTCACGAATCTCTAGTGTTCGTGGCGGTTAAAAGTGCTTCCTGATAATTCTATTTGTTTTCACAACTTTTTCCATTAGTTTGAATTGGTTTGGGTTAGCTCACGTTAATTTGTTCGAATTCTTTGGTTGGTTTGCGAGGGTTAAATAGGTTTAGTGATTTGGGTTGACTCCTTGTAGTTGTTTCCTTTGTATTGAATTGTCTTGAGCATTCTCGCTTACGTTAGTTCCTCTGGGTTGGTTTGTTCTGTTTGGTTCGCTTTGGCTTGTTTGTTCAAATTGGTCGGTTTGGGTTAATTCGTTTGTGTTGGTTGTTTTGGGTTGGTAGGTTTGGCCTAGTTGGTTTGCGTTAGCTAGTTTGGGTTGGTTAGTTTTGATTAGTTTGTGTTGGTTTGGATTGGTCTGTTTTCAAGCTTATAGTTCATTCATCCTACAAAATGTACTCAAAAATTAGATGTAATAATTTCTTTTATTTTTCGATTACTTCAAAGATGATTAGGGGCCCAGGCTTCACGAATCTCTGATGTCGATGATTGTTAAAATTAGTTACTGACATTCCTATCCATACACGTAACTTCTCCCATTTCTAAATTTTTATTCAGGTTGAATTTAAATATTGTATAATCATAAGGATTTGTAATAGATCTCCCTTTGACAGCCTTGAATAGACAACAACACTTATAAAATTTGATTACACAAATAAAGTGATTACCCAGTATTCCTGCCTCATATTTAGTATCTGATTAGAAATTTAATTTAGTACGAGGACCACCTTAATAATAATAGGCTTTAGTTAGTGTGCATTGGTTGGTTAGAGTTGTTTTGAGATAGTTTGAATTAGATTGTTTAGGTTTTTAGTTGGTTTGCGTGGGTTAGATGGGTCTGGTGATTTGGGTTGATTGCTTGGAGTTGGTTTGTTTGTGTTGACTTATTTTGTGCATGCTCGCTTAC
>JAUELO010042117.1:0-10334 GCA_032357855.1 Amphibolips quercusostensackenii | reverse complement strand
CAGTATAAAATTTAGCAACAGATCTGGTTGACTGCACTGCTGCCTAGTTTTTTTTAACTTTTCTAATGAATTTCTCAACTGCAGCATCGTCTTGACTATTTAGTTTCTTAATAGCTCTAATAGCGTCGTGAGCCGGCATATTTTCATCGTCTGGGTTTCTTTCTTGTTCCATCCTTTCAGCTATCATGGGTTCTCTTTTACGGAAGCGTGTTGTTGACGTAGTTGTCTTCGTCGCTCACTGAACAGCTTTCTTTATCCCTTCTTTCCGCTACTGTTGACTTACTCCTGCAGGTGTGCGTCAGTTCACGCTGGTTTTCTTTCTTACTTTGCATTACCGCTCGCTCCTTTATAAAGGTGTTTGCAGGCTCAGTTACGTTTCGTCTCTCACTGCTTTGCTCAGCACCCTCTTGGTCGCTCGTGAGCGTGTGAGTTGGTTTTGTCTGCTTTCCTTCCTTGCGTTCCTCCAGCTTCGTGTCAGTTGGGATTTGACTATTCTCATTCGCTCCTTTTAATCCTGTTTTTCATCCTATTGCAGCTATCTCTCTGATTATTTTCGTATTTTCGTCAGTGAGGGTTCCAAAATTCACTTTTGAAGACCGGATTTCAGAAAGAATTTCTAACAGTACCTGTTCCGTGGTCGGTGGGGTCAAGGAGATGTCTTTGGCTCTATTAGTCGAACTAGTCTCAGACATAGTTGCTCTCGCGAGGGTAGATTTCATTTCGTCGGTCAATGTGAAGTTGAAACCTGGGGTATTATCTTTGGTCCGTTTTATAATCTTCTGGAATGCTTGCGTAATAAACTGCTGAAAGGTTAGTTCAAAATGTGTGATTTTATCGACGTTTGTTTCGAGTGTCGGGTGTGTGATCACGTTTGCGTATAATTGTATTGTTTGGAGTTTGTCCTTTATACTCTGGCTTCATGCAATCGCTCTACTGCAAGTACACATGAGTTTCAAGTCGATTTTGTTTTTATTAAAGGTAGTAGTGCTCTGGAGCACCAAAAGTATACCAACTATCCTATTTTGGTCGATAAATTTTGCCTTGTCGGTTCTGTCTTGATAGGGAGTCCCGTACAAAGACGGGTGAAAAGGACTTAGGCTTATAACGACACCGTAGTTTATAACGTTTTAATTTTTTCAAATTCAAGAAATTAATGCTTTCAGCTGTGCTCCTTTCTTTTGATAAATCAAGTGAATGACCGTGGACTTCCTTCTCTTCTTATCTGGAAGCGGGCGTTCTAAGTGCTGACGTATCAGTTCCCATACTGATTCTGCACTGCGTTTCTATGATGCGTTGCTATGCTGCGTTGTTCCTTTGAAGATAGGCCGTTGCTTTTTCCACCTGTTTGCGGGCCTCGCTCAATTTGGTTAATATCAGATAAGCGAGAGTTTTTCGTAGTATAGCGGCTACTTAATTCACCCACTAGTTTTAACTCAAGTTTTCTTACTTTTTAGGATTATCAGGTCGCCCGTAGGTAAATCCAGAGTTTCTTAAACTTTTGAATTTTCGTAGAAATTCTCTTATTTCTAAGATTTGTCTCAATCATACAACTATTATGAAATATCCTTCTGATGATTTCGTAGAATGCAAGGATTTAAAAAATTGATCCTAAAAGAAGCGACAAAATTTCACGTGGTAAATAAGAAATATATAATTTGTATTGAAAACTGACTTGCGGACAGCAATTCAGTACGTCTTTTTTGCTCTAAGGCTAGAGAATTTTTGTCGAGAATATTCGTCGGACCTGAACGCTACACTATAGCCCACTTATGCTAGAGGCACGTATATCTTAAGTAGTGGGGATGAGGAGTTAGATTAGGTCGCTCGTAACAGCTTGTCTAAAAATTTAATTTTTTTATTTTTTATGTTGTTTTTTACGAATAAAACAAAAATCACGCGTCTTATTAACAAGTGATTAGTAACAAATTTGTAGATCTTCTTCAGATGCATAATTTTTTTAAATTATCTTTTTCCGTATCTTGCATAGTTTGACCACAAAATGAAATTTTTGTTTTTTTATTATATTTTGTGCGATTAATATTTGAATTTTTGATTTATCGAGGAAATTTAAAAAGTTGTTATGATAATCTTGTAGGGCTTTCAAGAAGACACGTCTTTTGAAAATGCCATAACTCTAAAAATTTACTTTTTGTTGAAAAAAGTTATTAGGATAAATTGGTTAACTTTTCAAGTGCTACGAATAACCGTACATAGTAATTTAAAATTTAAAAAAAATGGTCTGAAAATTTTTGAAAATGGTCTTACTTTTTGAATTTTCATTTAAAATAGTTGGCTCACAAACTTGAGATTCAGTTTCTAATACTTAATCAGTGTACGGAAGGCTAACCTAATAGATTATTTTTTTCAAAAGTTATTGTGTCCAAAGTGAGAAATACCGACATACATACAGAAATACATACAGTCAGTCACATTCGTGAAACCCTGTTTTTCGTGTTTAGAGGGTCACAATACGTGGAAATTTGACAAAAAGTTGCCCCAGCAACGGCTGAAGTACGATCTAGGTGTAGGGACTGCCAGTTAGCCACTCTTGCTTTATAGCAAAACAAGAATTGCTACATTCAGATTATAAGACATTTTGCAATCGGATGATCGAAAAGTATCTGTCAAATTTTAATGCTTACACTGAGAAAAAAGCTTATTTAAATAAAAACAATTTCTTTGATTCAAGGAAATGGTAGAGTAGAGTGCGGCTAAAGAAATATTTTTTCAGTTTAAAGAAATTTTTGTTTAGATCTAAGGAACGCACTGCTTGAGGCATAGAAATACTTACTTGACACTGTGAAATATTCGTTGAGCGAAAAAGATTTGTTTTTGATTGTAATAAATAAGTATTTGATATAAAAGGTGAGTTCAGTAATGTAAAGAAGCATGGTGTAAGTTTAAGAAGATAATTATTACATGCACATAAATATTACTCGGACTAAGTAAAATATTTTGTTAAACCAAATATATGAATCGCTAATTTTAATAGGCGTACTTTAAGATCAAATAAACATTTATTTGTAATAAAGAAATTTTTTCAAAAGAAATAAATATTTACTGCTTTTGAAGATGCGGCATATTGTTTAAAATAAACACATAACTGAGTTAATAAAATATTAATTGATCCAAAAAACAATTTAATAAAATGACAAAAGTTTCTTCGTCTTTTAAAAAATTTTAATTCGTTAAGGTACAGAAATTACGCAGGCCTATTTATTGAAAAAAATTTTTATCCAATTATGATGTTTATAAATTATAATAATATATTTATTTTCATCTCCACGGAGTAAAAAAAAATTTCAAGCAAAATCAGATGACCAACGCTTAGGAAGACCGATAATCGCCAATCACCACATTTTTCAGATTATGTCTGTTGCGAAAATTTATGGTTGACTTAAAGACTCCATTTAAAGAATCCATTTTCCTTGTGAGACCGTAAACTCATAATATTTTTTTGAACAAATGGTGTATGAAGTAATTTCAAATATATATTTCTTCACTTAAAGGAAATGTTTATTGCACATGAGTCACATCACTCTATTTATAAAAGAAGCACATATTGGACGTAAATAAATTATTGTTTAAGTGAACGCATTACTTTATTAGACTAATGGCATGTTCTATCAGAACAACAGTATCGATCCCCTCATGTGAAAGAAATATCTCTTTCACTTAATTAATATTGCTTTCAGTTATTTCAATATTTGTTTGATTCAAAGAAATTAAAATATTTGTTTCATGCATCAATGAATTACTGATTTGAAATAGAATGTTTTTTTTTTTAATTCAAAGGCTCAACATCATTGAAATAAGGAAATATTTCTTTAGATGCGAAAACGTGATTTAAGAAAACAAGGTTCTTAGTTTTAAAGATATTAATTCCTTAAGTTAATTATGTCACATCCTGATGCCAAGAAATATTTCTTTCATTTAAAGAAATGTCGCTTAAAGAAATCATTTCTTTCAATCAATGTACGAGTTTGTTGCCTATGAACAATATTTAGTACACTAAAGTAGCGGTTTTTTTTCACTCAAAGAAATGGAATCAAAGAAATGCATTACTTTAGATCCAAACATTTTTTGTTTAGTGTAGGTTGGTGTGATTGTTATTTTGCACATTGCGTACGATATATGAAGCAGCTTTATTTGTTATTTAGGATTCTAATTTTTCGAGTTGTCAACGTCAGTTGATTTAACAGTAAATTTGAGATCGTGAATGTTATATGATTTATCTCAATAAAATAATTTTTTAAAATATGAGCAAAGTATAATTCTTTTAAAAATAATAAATCAAAATAAAACTAGGCTCAAAAGTTGCAAAATATTATAAATATCTGAATTAATGAAGAGTATTTCAAGAATTCAAAGAAAGACATAACATTTGAAATAATACAATAAGAACACTCTTTAAAATTTTAAATAATTTTTAATATAAAAGATTTTAATATAACAATATTCGCTCCACACAATTTAATATAAGAGAGTTGATAAAATAAAATTTTGTACTGAATACTGGTAAATAGTGACACACAAATAAAAAAGAGTTGTAAGAATAATGTGCCTAACCGTCCACCTAGGTTGGGAAGATTTTTCTTTTTCCTCCTAAGCTTTATTCAAATTTTTTTTAACATTTCGTGAATACTAAGTTCTGCTAATTTGTTTACAAAAATATATCTAATAAAACCTTGACGCCGATGATAAAGCTAGCGATGATGACGATAACAATAACAACAACAGACAGACCCGATCGCAAAATTTTTTTTCGGAATCAGGTGGTCTCTATAATTTGCAAAAACAGAAGGCTTTCGCTTTCCACATATTCCTTGTCCCAAGAATTTATTGAAAGCAACATATACAGTTTAAAAAATTTACCTATGAAAATCAATTCTACAAACTTAAATATTAGAAATTATTCTTTTAGAACAAAATATTTGACAAATAAATTTGAAAAATAATGGATTCAAAAAATTTTTTTTAGAAACATGGCGAGGTTGAAGATGTCTCTCTACGCAAAAGACACAGCTAAAGTTTACTGGGGATGCTATTCTCTTATTAATAAATTCAATCCCGCTAAGTTTTTAGAATTACAAATGTTTAATTTGATTATTTTTCTTCTTCTTAATTTCAGTTGTACAATATTTATGGAACATATTGAACCTGTTAAAATTACTTAAAAGAGTTGCATAAAGTCGGTTTTTATACATATTTTGGAAATTTCTTCATTTTAGAGCATCCTCTGTCTAAAGTAGCATGCGTAACAATTTAAAGGTGTAAGATTTCTCGTAAAACTGAAAAAAATTAAATACTTCATCTTTTATGTCGGTGCGGAAATTGCAAAGTTACTACCCGTTCCCACGCTTGGGCCAGGCTGGGTGCCTCAACCTAGTTCCAGCTTGTATTTCTTAGTAGATCGAGCCCAAACTCGGCTAGAGGGCACGATACGGACCGAACACACTTGAACTGACGCAAACCTCGAGACCATTTTCCGAGCGACAAGCGATTATCGTTCAGTGTCATGTTTTTGGTGTTTTCAATTGAAACATATTTTTATTATAAGTTTAAAATGCTTGTCGATGTTTTAAACATGCGTAAAGAGTGAAGTGCGTGAAAAGAATATGGTGGCTAGTAGTTCAAGTATTTTTTTTTTGGATATTCAACGTCAAGATGTTTCCGTACTTGACACTTGATGATCAGCCTGTTTTCAATGTTAAGTTCTCAATGAAAACTTGCTCAAAATTTCCTCAGATTGATACGGAAACAACAGTAACATACATATCATTTTTCATAAATAATAAAAAAATTGTTTCCCATTTGATCAATTTTGTATAAAACAAAACAAAAATTTTTCTTAGAATGACAGCGCCAGGCTTAACGATCTAGCCTGTCCATCAAAGCTGGCCCTGGCTAGATTTAGCGTCTTATTTTGGCTTAACCCAGGCTTGATCACCAGGCCAGGGCCTAGTTTTAAATTTAAGTTTTTGTAACTTAGCTAATGTCTTGTGCTTCGTAGATGACAGTTGTAATCATATAAGTTGAATAACACTTAATTTTCAGCAGATATGAAAAAAATGTTCTAGTTATATATCATACATCTGAAGTTACAGCGTCCTGAAAAATACTCTTTTTTATGAAGTTTTGTCTGAATTCGAGTTCTTTTTAAAGCAATTATTTTTGGTTCATTTCATGTAGATGTTTGTTTTTGTAATTATAAAAACAAATCTAGTTTCCTGTAAAACTAAAAGTAATTAATTTTAAGTTTAATCGATTCTCGTTCCTTTTTTAAAATAAATATTGTGCAAATGGCATTGCATTTTAATTAATTGTTTTTAGTTGTACAGGGAATTGTACGTATTTTTATCATAATAAAAACAACCTTTAACTTGAAGTGTACTAAAATTATAAAAAAAATATGTTGACCAATTTTTAACGAAAAAATCTATTCTGATGGCCATATATCCCATACTATTGAGGACAGACCATTCAATTTTTTTTTTTAATTTCAGGGAAAATTTGACACACTGAAATTGTTCCTCAGGCTACTTTAGACAGAGGATTCTCTGCAAAATAGAAATTTCTAAACAACTAATTAAAACTGTTTTTATGCATCTGTTTTAAATAATTTCAATATTTTCAAGGTAACTAAAGGTATTTAACTTTTGGGGTCTTTTTTTTGGATGCAACATCACAGACATTAAGCTAAAGAAGCTCTACTTTTAAGTTATTTGTACAAAAATATACACAGAAATAAGATTATAATGAAAAAGAGAAGTGAGAGCCCTTTTTGGTCAAAGCAATTCAAGACTCATCATGATGGCCGTCTTTCTGGTGATGCAAAGTATAAAGAAATAACATTATATACAAATTAAACTATACCCCTCATGTGCGAGTTAAAAAGTATGGTATTCCAGAAATAATAAAATAAAACAGGTATATCAATGTAATAAGCAGATTTAGAATCATGCAGGCAGTTGCAACTTCAAAGCTACAATTACGTAAATTAAAGCATGGCTTTTTGGGGTTTCTGGAATTGCAATCGACATGTCACGAAGGGAAAAGATTCTTTGAATAGAAAAAATCCTTGAATCAAATAAAAATATTTATTAGCTCTCAACTAAGAAAAAGTTTTTTTTGATTCAAAGATTGGGGTCTTCTGGGAAATGACGACGCAACGTGGTCTAGGGTGAGAGGAGCCGCGGGGCAAGAAGAAGAGGTCATTCGTGGTAATTTAAGCGTAAAAAAACAGGAGCGTAGCAATAAAGTGCTTTATTTCAACGTCCTAGTTTGGTAACTGCGTCATAAGGTTGCGTCGCAGTTAACTCTCAAGAGAGAAAATCACACACGTTTGCACAGCGAAGAAGCACGATATCGGGATAGCATTGACCATTATTTGGGCTTCGCAGCCAACTGAAGTCGATCAGACTAATCGGGTTACATCGTTTCTTAATGCAAAAAATTAATTCCGTGCGACCGAATGTCCCTGTGATGCTAACGGACAGCACCTTTTCAACTGCGCATGTACCGGAAAGCGCGGGTCTACTTAAAATTATGAAGTATGCACTTATATTTATCTGTATGGAGCCTCGGTAGCTCATTCGGTTAGGCGCTCGGACTTTACGTTAGAGGTTCGAAATTAGATCTCTCAGCCGCTACTTCTTAAAACTTTCCTACGTACCTTTACCGAGGTTTTGGTGTTCATTCTGGTTCATTCTCGTACCGAGGTTCTGTATTATTATTATTTTTTTTTAACTTGTTTTTGGGTTTCACCCACTTTTTTATAAACAGCCACGGGCTAAGTCAAGTGTCCAATGAGATGAGGATGTTATAAATTAATTTAATTCAATACAGTGTTTGACATTTTTTGTGATGATGTTGCAGGTACACAACTAGAAGCATGGTGTCGTTAGGAATTCGCTTATTACCCCTGTTGTCCTTAAACAGCGGCCGCGAGCGTTTAAGGTGACAAGAGTCTTATTAGGATGCTTTCTTAGAGCTACCATCTGCGACTGCATTGGTTTTCAGTCCTTTGCTTTCTGATGGTCTAGAAAGTTTCTTACAATGCGACTGGTGTTAAATAAAACCGCCATCTGAGCTGCTACCAGTACTTTACTGACTCCTCAACATTCAAGATGTTGAGTGCACCTTGCGTGCACATTGCGTGTCGTTGAAATCACAATAGGATGAACGGATGCATGTCTTACTTTCGAGTCGCTGTACTTATGAATCTTGGTTGTATAGGTTGCCTTCAAAGTTCGGTTAAATAGACCAGCAATGTCGATCATGCAGACTCGATCAGCTCGGATATGATGATCCCTCTGGATAGTAACATCCCAGTATAAGATGTAATCTTCGTTTTTTAAAACGGGTATTGGAATGTATTCATTGAAAGGCATCCATTCTATTAAGAGACCTAGGTTCAGGGCCAGTTGTTGATGTGTGATGCCCGCCACATCATTATGTCTGTGCGTATATTCTCTAAGAGCTATCACGCGACAACTATCAATAATGTGCTCGATAGATTTGTTGGTACCTACATATAAACGGCACTAGCTAACCACGTCCTAAAGTAAGACGTGTTTTCGATAATTTCTGGTGCTGACAACCCTGTCCTTAATCGCAATAACGAATCCTTTCGTTTCTAGAAACAGAACGCCCTTTTTTAGCCAAATATTGAATGCCTCGTCAGCCACTTTATGTTAATTTAACGTTTTGGGGTGCTCGACATGAATGGATTTTTTTCACCATTGCGTTTCTAATACCTTTATAATTTCTGCCCTGATATTCAAGGCCTCCTCTGAGGACAAATTTGAGAGCGTGTAGTCAAGATCCGTTTTACAAATGGTGTTATGAAGCGCAACATTTCGCTTGCTGGTAAAATATTCTCGCAATCAAATAACTTGTGACTTACACAGTTGGTGACAGCCAGAACCTCCCTACCTCCTAGATGTCGTGCTGAAAATACCCTTTCAACCGACGAATTACTTAGGTGCATTCGGTGCTTCGTCATTTCTACGCAGATGATTTAGTTTAGCCGTTCGAGGTCGGTGTTCGACCATTTGATGAGTCTTGCAGTGAAGGCAGTTGTTAGGCTTTCCTTAACTATTGTATGCTAAATACCCTTAAATTTAAAAACAACCAGATATTTATATGAGTCGCCCTCAGACATTGCCTCGGTGTAATTTTCAAAATCGTTCTCTAGTTCCGCGGTCCTTAATTCTCCTCTGGTTAAATGCAATTATCTGCATTTATCTAGTCCGAACCCTATATGAATATTATTGTAAGACTGCTTTGTGACATCGATCACTTGCTGCAGTTTCTGGTTTGACCTAGCGTATAGTTTAGGGTCATTTATGTACAGCAGATAAGTCAATTGATGTCCATATTTAACATCATGTATTTTGAACCCATGAGACATGCCATTTAGTGTTTTGCTCAATGGATCAAAGCTAAACAGAACCATAGTGCACTAAAGGAGTCTCCTTCAAATATACCCGTCATAATGCGTATCGTTCAAGTTATCCTTAGTCAAGCAAATAGTCATGTGGTACGGAAGGAAACGCTTGCTTGTAGTCAATGTATGCTATGTGTAAGTTCCTTTGATGTTTTCGAGCTTGAGTCATGGCAACAGCGTCTATGGTGACTAGATCTTTACTGCCTCGCGACTGTAAGACATTTCTAAATTGTTGAAAGGCAGGTTATCGACCGAAATTCAGATGGATTTTAAGCGTCTGGATTTTTAGGCAACATGTATCAGAAGTTGTGCACCATGTCTGGACCTGGAGCTTTTCAGTTACTTGTCCTTTTCAATACCGCTGAAACATCTGAAGCTGTGATGTTAAGTCACCTCCATTTTAGGTCTTTTGCTAGCTTTGGTTCGCTTTTTCTCAAAAACTTGACCAATAGTTAGTTATGTCTTCTAATTAAGGGACTTTGTTGACTTGATAGTTATTTTGCTTTAAACCCAGTTCCTGATAGAACCTTCTTTCATCTGCCTGAAAGGTTCGATTTTGTTGCCTTCTGGCACCACTTTTCTTGTATCGTCGCAGTCTAGCAGTAAGAACATCAAGTCTCTGCCGCTGGGAATCTATAATTTCATCCAATATTGATAGCGTCTATATTTGGATGTGCCGAGGTTGGACGATTTGAGTAACATGGTGTATCAGCTTTCTGGTTCTATTTTTTTCTCATATTGAGTTAATTGACCCAATTTGCACCTTACTTTGCTGACATCCATCTCCAGCCTAATCTTCCATGGCGGATCTTGATCTTTTCCTGGAAATAAGAATTTATTTGTAGGCCAAGTTCTGCGGCCCAACTTTCTAAGGGCTGCCACA
>JAUELO010042107.1:0-10334 GCA_032357855.1 Amphibolips quercusostensackenii | reverse complement strand
ATCATGTGATATAAAATTTGTAATATTTCAAGTAATTAGATAAATTTTTCTCTTTAAAAAGTAATAAAATTTCTAGTTGACAAATAAATTTGCTGTCATTAAGCGGGTTTTCACGGTCTCAACAAATTCTTGGTCATTTTGCAATTCTTCCGACTTATAAAATTGTGCTACTGCAAACTACAGCCCACTTTAACATCTAATCCTTACGAATTTTTCATGTTTCCTGGAGAAAAGCATTTTATAAATATTCCAGTTTCAAGAAGTCAAATATTGATTTTTAACTATAAAATTCACTCACCTTTTGAGTTTAATTTTTGGATTAAACTGTTAGCAATTTTTTCACAGCCGATATTCTTCAAATCAAAAAAATTATCAAATAAATCGTTTAAAAAATACTTGAAAATGGTATTATGGGAAAGAATCTGTTTGAAAGCATCTGCTTCTTTAATAGATCGAATTTCTATTTATGATTCTTGAATGAATTTACAGAAGAAAATAGGGATAAGATAAAAAAAGGGAATGGACTGTGATCCTTGGAAAGAGCACAAATGGAGGATAACATTTTAATAAAGGCCGTTTCTAGGTTCACCGAAATTCGATGATTCGATGTGCTTTGACACTTAGTTTGTCAAATAGCTATTTAATATTTTACGGTGTGGTACTCTGAATTTTTCAAAAATTAACTTTCCTAAAAACCGTAAATTTAGGTATATAAAAATTTTACTTTGTGGAATTGTACCATTTGGCAAAAACATTATCCCGTAATTTTTCATTTTTTAACAAAAATAATAATTTTATAGGCTTTTAAAGGCAATGGCTTCTTTATTAGGCCTTTAAGAAGTTCTTAAAATAGCTTTAGCGAAAACAAAATCTGTGGTAAATTTTTTTTCTAAGGGTATAATTACAGGGCGAAATTTGAGTTTCTGAAAATTAGATGTATGTTCGGTGAGTAAAGACTTGAATGAGATAAGGTTGGATCAACAGAAATATGTTTCCTTGAATCTTTTTTTGAGCTGTAAGAATGTAAGCAAAAATGTTGATGACCTTTTCAAATGACATACTTTGTTTTATCATGTATATACCACTATCTACCACACAGAATGGAAAATATTCAGAAAGAAATTTCTGGTCGTTACGAACACAGTTTTAAATGACATTTAGATTATTTAAATATCCGTAAAACTATAACCATGAAAATTCTCGCCTATTTTTTAGTATTTTTTTGCAAAATTAGATGAATTAAAAATTTTTTTGTTTATTTGTCGTATAATTTTATTATGATTCTTCTCCTTAATATTATAACTCCTTATTCTCCTTACTCCTTATTCTTCTCCTTATTATTATATATTATATTATAATGTCATCCTCACGAGCTTCAAGTTTTCGAAATTTCCTTTTCGCATACGTTTGTCTGTCGTTTGTACTGTTTGTACATACAATATTTTTTATTATACCTTTATGGTCACTAAACAAGGAGAAAATCAAAATTCCGCATCAGCACTCTAAAATTAAAATTTTTTAAAGTTTCTTTATGCAGCTAATATTTTCGTTCGTACCCTCTTAGTTGTCAAACCAGAGGCAAACATCCAATACTTTTGTTTGTACCCTCTTGGTCACCAAACTAAGTGCAAACCAAAATTCCGTGTCCGCACTCCGAAATTTCAATTTTTTTTATTTTCTTCTTGCATACGTTTGCACGTCTTTTTTACTGTTTGTAAATTCAATACCTGCGTTTGTACCCCCTCGGTCACCCAACTAGGTGTAAATTAAAATTCAACCTCAGCCCAACAAAGTTTAAATTCAAAACATATCGTTTGCATACGTTTGTACGTCGTTTATGCTGTTTCTACATTCAATATTTTTATATGTACCCTCTTTGTAATGAAACTTAGGGTCAAACCAAAATTCCATATCAGACAACCGCAGTTAAAAATTTTTTAATATTCTTATTTGATACATTTGTAGGTCGTTTATAATGTTTTCGCATCTGATATTTTCGTATGTAACCTCTTGGTTACAAAACTAGAGGCAAATCAAAATTCCATGTCACCCTCCCGAAATTTAAATTTTTCAAATATTTTTTTTTTGCGTACGTTGGTACGTTCTTTTTACTGCTTGCTCATTTAATATTCTCGTTTGTACTTCCTTGTTTACCAAACAAGGGGCAAATTAAAATTCTGTGTTAGCCCCACAAAGTTTACATTTTTCAAATTTTTTTTTGCATACGTTTCACAGTAAAAACAGAGTGTGGATCTAACGCTGATTTCAGGGTACCATTTACCTTTAACAAAAATTACTCTTGGTAGTGTGAATGGTACTACTTACATAAGGTATCGTTCACCCTGGACTTGGGGTACGAAACGTCACCTGCTGTAAATTATTTTTACAGATTTGCGGCAAAAACAATAGTCGATATTATAGTACCCCAACTCCGAGGGAGATGGAACACCATCTTGAATTTAGGTGCAACAAAATTTTATCCCAGAGATCAAATTTCCATGTCATTCCGTCGAAGTTTGGATTTTTCAAATTTTCTTTTTACATACGTTTGTGTATTGTTTGTACTATTTGAGCATCCAACATTTTCGTTTGTACCCTCTTAGTTACCAAACTATGGTCAAATCAAAATTTCGTGTCAGCCACCCGAAGTTTAAATTTCTCAAATTTTTTTTTTGCATACGTTTGTACGTCGTTTGCAGTGTTTCTGCATTTAAAATCTTCGTTTGTAACCTCTTGGTTACCAAACTAGGAACTTTTGTTATCCGATATAAAATATACATCTCCCATAAAATCTCATAAAATGCTTTTGGACTTTTTAAGATATACCCAAAAGCTTTAAAATCCGTTCAAATCCTTCAGAAAAACCCTAAAATCAGTTGTTTAGATTCTTTGAAAATTTCTAGAAAATCCGTCAATCTTTTTACGTCCATGAAAATCCACAGAAATCCCTAACAAATTCTTGGAAATTCATTTCTCTTCATATTTTCTCGAAAGTTCTCTAGAAATCCGTTAGAGTCTCTTAAAATCTTTTCAATATTACTGATATCCTGAATATATTTTTGAAATCCTTTGAAATTTCATGAAATTCTACAAAATTTTATGAAATTCTACCAAATTTTTTTGAAACCTCAAACAAAATTTTAATCTGGTTATACTCCTTAGAATTTTTCAAAAATATATAACTAACACTTTAAAATTGTCTAAAATACCCTGAAATTTATAACATTAATTAAATCTTGTAAAACCTTAAATAATCCCACAGAAATCGAGTAAAAAACCGTTAAATATCTTGGAATCTATAATATCCTGTAAAATTAAAAAAAAAAGAAATATTTGGCACCCACTAAGATTCCGTTTAATCCTTAAAATCAAATAAAACCCTTTAGAATCCCTTGAAGCCTTTACTATTTTTTGTAATTCCTTGAAATCTTTCAAAATACCCTGGAAGTTTTCAAATCCCTTAGAACTATTGAATTCCGTTTCAATGTACTGAAATCTATTAAAAACCCTTAAATTCTGTCCAAGTATTCTAAAATCTTTAGTAAACCCTCCATTTTTTAAATTTCTTTCAGTCAAGGAAAGAGTTAAACTATTTTTTTAAATTAATAACAGCAACTAAAATTATGAAGTTGAAAGTTTAAATTTAGTAATTTAAAATTTCAACGACTCAAGGCTTTTCATTTTGAACAGTTCAATTTCAAATTTTTTAGTTTTTAATATTTAATTTATGATTGTTTAATCTAAGTAAAAATTGCAATGTTGCTGAATATTAAAACATTGTTTTTTTTATTAACAACTTTTAAATTCAGCGGAATAAAAATGGGATATTTTAGATTAAAACTATATTTGAATGATACTTAAAATTGTATAAAAGCGTTTAATTATGAATCTATTAATTCCAAGTTATTTAAAAATCGAAAATAGTTTATAAAGTTTCAATATAACGCTTACATTTGTTGAAATATCAGGGCTTTTAAATTTCAATAGTTAATTGTTTGTAATTGAAATCTGCAAATTGTTTAATTTTATACGCTTTTAATTATTTATTATTTAGGCCTTAAAACATTTTCAACTTAATGATTTTATGATTCAAAGAAATAACGATTTGAAATTAACATTGAATAAACTTAAAATTGAAGTTATTTTACATTGCGTTACGTCCTTTGATATGAAATTTGAATCATTCGAAGTGAATTGATATATTTTTCTCAGAAAAGTTTCAGAAATTTCCGATAAAAAATAAACTCATTCTCATTTACCGGTCCAGTCACCTTGATAATTCAACCAAATTCCTTCAAATCTTGTTGAATCCTTTAGAATTTCTTTAATATTTTAAAATAAAATTTTTAAAACTTTTAAGATAATGAAATTTTTTCTTAAGATTCCAGGGATATTAAAATTTTTATTTTTAAATTTAATTTAAAAAGTATCTGACAATATTTTAAAAAATTGCAAATGATTTCCTAAGATTTGATAAAAAAATGTAAAAGACTTCAAAGCAAAATTTTTCAATGTTGCAAAATTGAAAAATTTTAAAAATAATTCAAATAAGCTTAAGAGATATTTAGAAGTTTTCAAAGGACACACAAGTTATTTGATTTAAATCAAAGTGTAGATTTTCGAAGATTTGGAACTAAATATTAACAAGCTTTCAAAAAATTTTGAGAAGGTTGAAAAAAATAGAAGAATTTTTTAAAGATTTTTCTGGAAATTTTAATTGATTTCTTATTTTACAACATTCATTTGAGGAAAACATTATAAAATATTTCAAAACATTTTAAGAGATCTAAAAAACGTTTACAAAATAATCAGAAAAGAATCTGCAAGATTCAAAGTCAATTTTGTGATTTTGCAGAATTAAAAAAAAATTTTATGAGAAATTTAAATAATTTTTAAAGATGTTAAGAAGTTTTTAAAAAGATTAAAAAATAATACAAAATTCCCAAAAACTTATAACAAAATCTAGATCTTTGTAAATTTCGAAAAATTTTAAAATAGTAAAGAAATATTCTTAAAATTCCTGGAAATATTTATAGTGATTCTTTATTTTTACACATTAATTTTGAGAAAATATTCGAGAAGGATTATAAAACATAACAAAACATTTCAAAAATTTTTAGAAACGAATCCTAAAGATTTAAAAACTATTTAGGAATAATTCTAGTTAGTTTAAAAGATACTTTATTATTGTTTTAATTTTGAAAAGATCAAAAATATTTCAAAACAAAAATATTTCATAAAATATTCTTAAATTTTTCCCAAGCGTCACAATGTTTTAAATATGTTTCAAACGAATCAAATTTTTCAGGAAATTGTATAAAATTCTTTACAATTAAAAATTTTACTTTTTGGACACATTTAAAAGCTTAAAAAATCTTTTCAAATTTTCTCGAGAAACCTAAGAAAATTATATTTATATAACTTCAAAGGAAATAAACAAAAAAAATTCGAAAAATAAATATTCATTCGAAATTTGTATTTTGCATTGGATATTACTTTTACTCTCAAATTATAATTTGCCTAGAATTCTTTAATCTGTACTGAAATGTATATTTTGGTTCAAAAATCAACTATTTTGATGAAAATTTGTCTTTTTGGTTTGAAAATTTATCTCTTTTGGTAAAAACTTAGTGTGTTTTTTATAAAAATTCAAATGTTTGTTTTAAATTAAGAATATTTATTGGCCATTAAATCAGCTATTTTGCTAAAAATTCGGCTTCTAGGATGAATTCAAAACTTTTTAATTAAATTTTTAAAATAATTTCTAGTTTAATTATAAGCTTTTGGTTAAAAGTACAACTGGATGAAAATCAATCTTTCTCGGTTGAGGATTAAAATATTCTATTAAAAGTGTCATTCTTGGATAAATTTAACTGTTTTTAGTCAATTTCTTTAATTTAGCAGAATCGAAGAAAATTTAGGAAAAATGCCAATAATTTAAAAAAAATCTAGAACTTTTATAAAAATTTCAAAAGCAACTTAAAATTTAAAAAGACTTAAAAAAAACTGAAAACAAAATGTAAATTATTGAAGATTTTAGAGTATAATTTGGAAGTTTTTAAAAATATCTATAGTATTTCTTCATTTTGGAAAAAATTGTTTGAGCTGGAAATTTGTCTTTTTGGCATAATTTCAAATTTTTGTTTTCCACAGTTAAATTAAAAAAGCACTAAAGTATGAATGTAATTTCGAAAGGAAAGTTTTTTCAAATAAGTTTGGGTATCTTTTTCATGTTTAAATAGTTTATTTTTTATTTTTTGCGGTAAAATCGGATTACTAAAGCGAATTTTTGGAAGTAATTTAGTCTGAGTAACGTAGTTGTCCTATTAATGAGGGAATCAATATGGCCTCTAGCTATTGCAAGTGTAAACAGTAAACATAACCTATTGTCATGTTTATTACTGTAAATGTGTTTTAAAAGTATAAAGAAGTGCCTAAAAGGTATTTGAAATTTCTAGAATTTCACTAAAACCAGAATTTGTAAGGTGTGACCAGGTGTGACAGTGCGAATGTGCCAAAATTCGGTATGTGGACGGTGAGAAATTTTTTCTCATCGAGTGATCACTCATAATCACTCACTTTGACCTCTGACGGCATAATTTTATATCGGAAAAGGCTCTGAGCAGAGGTTCGAAGAAGAAAAATTCTCTCATAATTTTGACATGTGCTTGATAAAAATTTGAGGTAATCCTTGGAAATATCTCACTCTCACTTACTTGAATGACATTATTCATTACTATATTTTCTAGGCCTCATATTTTAAACAGAATTGTAATTTTAGTGAGAATTGGTATCGACTGGGTGCTGCTTTTCGGCAATTTTAAGTGAAAAAATACTCTTTCAGAAATCTTTATTTAAATTTTTGCCTGTTGTCTGCTAAATACTTTATTAGTCAATGGAGCGACTGCAGTGATTGTTTAAGCGACTTGCAGGATGTGACGTTTCAAGGTCACAGAATTTTAAAATCGGGATTTCGATACTTTTTCCTCAACATTTTTTTCTCAAAAATGAAGTATTTAAAAAAATGTTTAAATGCACTAAGCTTTTCATTATTGTATACAGTATTAAAAAAAAATATTATCTGAAATTAATGCAACAACCCCATTTTCAGATAGATCAGAGATTATTAATATATTTTTATTGCAGGATTCCGTAGAGGACATGTCCTGGACTGTTTTGCGTATTTCGTTTCATAGTGACTAAAATACTACTTAGGCTCCTTTTCGACAAACGGCTTTAATTGTACCTTTAGGGAAATCATTTTCGTCAGCAATATAAAATTGATGGATCGGAAAATTAGCATTTGTTGATATTTCTATGATTTTCATTCTTTTTTTTTAAGCATTGCATAAATCCACACACAAAATTTTTGTAAAACCAAGTTAATTAGAGATTCATAATGATAGTTTACACTGATATAAGTGATAAGACAGTGGTTTCTTGAATTATTTTTCAAGGTAGCTATTTATTATCATATAAACGCGAAGAATGCATGGCTGACTTGTATTTTGTGGAAGGAGAACTAACTAGAAAAATCGGGTAAGTATACTAATGAAGGTACTTCCCCTAAAAATGCTAAGCAATCACTTCGAATTTTTGAGATATATAAAAGCATCCTTCTGATCTCGAAAGACATACTGTATGATCCTCTCAAATCAAAGGTTATTACCATCGAGAACGAGAATAGGCGAGTCCGACTAAATTTGTACAATTATTCCATAAGAGAAACATATTTTCATTTTCAAGAATCTTTTTCTATTTGCTGAATTTTATCCGATTTTAAGAACGCATTAAATGTTAATAATTAAATTTAAATATATACTATATTCCTTATATAAATGAAAGAACAATGCTAAATGAGGGGTCAAATGTGAATCAGTGTTGATTTTTATAGCAAATTTTTATAAAAAATATTTGCAAGTATGTAAAACCTTATCGAAATTGGAATTCAAAAGTAGCTTAATTATATGATCGAAATAGTTTAAACTATCCACATTTGATAAATTTGGAATAATATTTAATCATGCTCTAATTATTGAAAATGTTAAAAATGTATTTTATTATTACTTACAGCTATTTATATTTAAAAACATGAGGGACCTTTGTTAATTTTAATGATGTTTTCTGCGATGCTAGCAGTAACTTACGCTGGTCATCTGCCTGGTCCAACCCCTAATCAGCCGGCTTTTTCAATTTTGTCCGGGAAGGGATCTTTTAATCAGAAACTGCAATCATATCCAGGAACAGAAAATTTCAAGCCCGTAAAATTTTATCATTTATGCCTGCGGTGATTAGGGAAAGCACCGCCTGCAACGAATGAGATACGGTGATTTCCAACTTGTGAAAAAGTGCAAAAAATTCTTTATGAAAAAAAGTTTTCTCTGTAATAGTTTAGGAAGTATGGCTTTAAGTAGTTATTTTTTATTAAAAAATTGGCCAAAGAAGAATTTAATTTAAGTTTTCGTGAAAATATTTCATATTCTGCGTGCACCTTAAATGAAAGTGGCTCTCATATCAGTTAAAGCAGGCCACATTTGCCAGGTATCTAAGAAATGCTACATCTCCGATTAGCCCTGAAAATCACCCTTTTTCTTGAATTTCATTAGAAATTGAGTTTTCTGAAAAGAACTTGTGCCTCATGCATTCAACGTGAAGAAATGCGTTTGGAAAAATGAAAGTACATACATTTTTCAGTGTTACTATCAAATTTTGCCAAAAAAGTAGTTGTAAATGTGTTTCGCGAAATGTCAAAGATAGAACATTTAGTATTTTCTAGTTTTAAGACAACATTTATTTGCTTTTATTCTTATAAGCACATTTTTTTTACGTGGAATGCAATAGATACAAGCTATTACCGAAAAACTTCAGATTTATCAGAGCTAGATCACCGCTAATGATTTAAATTTTTCTATAATTTGAACGCAGAGATTATAAAAATGAAAGTTGCCATCTTGCATCCTTTTTTAAACGGAAGCTAAAGTAAAATTCTAAAAGCTCTTGTGATAAAATTATGTTGATTAATTAAAAAATTTGTGCTGCATTTATCTGCTGTTGTTATAATGCACTCTTTTCTAGATCTAAGGGTCAAGATATATTTATAAATAGGATTTGAACAAGGTAACTTTTTACAGATGATTTTATTTTCTAATGCACTGGCAATTGATTACAATGTTCAGAATAATTTCATTAAAGAAGATATAATGTGCATTATAAAGGACAAAATGTCGATAGACAAACTTATTACCAGTGGAAGGATCCGCTGACTCCAACTTGAGTTTCTGGCTTCTGACCTGGGGCCTTGTTGACTCCAACATTTGCACCGATACTTCCGTGATCATCTTTTTAAAGTTTACGCTCGTATTCTACTTGGTATGCTGATTTACCACCTTCCTTGCTAGCGTTAACAGTGACTTTGTTCTGTTCGTCTTCAGGAGATCTTCGAATACGCTGAAATATTAGAATTACAGAATTAATTAAATTCATTAGAAAAATTAGGCTCAATTCGTAAACTTTACTCATCAATTGAACATTCATATTGCGGAAGTAATGCGGAAGGCAATTAACTTTGGTTCGCTCCGTAATCTGTAAACATACGATTGCAGCATCAGTGAGCTTTGGCGAATGTTTCAATACATGGTATTTGGACTCAGCTTAAAAGTTACCTTGATGTGGTTTCAGTAACCAGCAGCAATTAGAATTTATTTTAAACGTTACACTTACGGGCTGGAAAGGTTCTATCCCGGGATATGATTGTGGTTTTGGATTAAAAGGTCCTTTTCCAGGAAAAGTTGGAAATTCCGGCTGATCAGGGGTCGGAACAGGCAAAAGGACAGCGAAAGGTACTGCTACTATCACAGAAAACATCATAAAAATTGATATAGGATTCCTCATGTTGTTGAATATTTAGCTGAAAGTAAAAATAAAGCACATTTTTATCATTTTGAAAAATTCTAAAACATACTTTTAAAAAGTCTTCGAAAAAATCTACAAAAAAATAAGCAGCGATTTACATTCAAACCCTCATTCTGCATTGTCATTCCATTTATATTAGGAATATATGTATCATATATTTCCATTTAATTATTAAATCATAATGCAAATAGAAAAGTAAATAGAACAAGATTTTTGAAAATAAATGTAAAGAAAAATGTTTCTATTATAGAATAATTTTACAAATTCAGTTCCACTTACCTCTTCTCGTTCTTTCTGGTTATAACCTTCGATTGGCGCGGATGATACTGTACGTCTTTTGGAATCAGAAGGATTTTTATATACGAGGGTGGATTGATAAGTTTCCGGCCTGACCAAGAAAAACAACGTTTTTAAGAATTTTT
>JAUELO010042073.1:0-10334 GCA_032357855.1 Amphibolips quercusostensackenii | reverse complement strand
GTTTTTGAGTTATTAAGTATTTAGGCTGGACCAATCAGGAGCGCAATACGCGTACGTGAAACGGGGGGGGGGGTCCAACATAGTGAAGTGACTGTCGCAAAGCCCTGCTTGACGTTCACTTCGTTAACACTAAGTTTGACTTTAGCTCACGTACACGTATCGCGCTCTTGATTAGTCCAGCTGATATACTCAATAACTTAAAAACTAAAACTTTAACTAATTTCTGGTAAAGGAATTTCCGATTTATTTTTTAAATTGTTGTACAGCAGCACAAGTCCGGAATCTTGAGTCTGGGACACACTGTATATAATAAAAAGGTTAAACAACCACTGCATAATCCCACTAGGGGCCACTGACATCAATTGAAATGCCACCAGTTCCCAGCAGAACCGCGGTAAGTCATACCTATGGCCACGTCTCGCCGCCGTGAGATAAGTGGCCATAGGTCACGATGAAATAACAACGACAGGCCGTTAAAACGCTCGTTTGTCTAAAGAACACTAAACGAACCAAGGATGACAGTTTCCTGCATCTATCGCACAAGTGCCTTGGCATATTTTTGGCACGCTGATATAACTCTAAGGTTACACACCCGTGGTAGGTTCACACCTCTGAGAACACCGATTACAAGGAGAATTACTTTAACCGAATATTTTTAAGTACAGTCGTTGCAGCTCCCTTTTAAGGTCTTGATATCTCTCTTCCTTTTTATTCTCTTCGAAAGTAATGTTGTATTTGGCCGATGCAGAGAATCCGATCACGAATGTAGATCGCTTCTCGAAGTCTTGCAGAACGATGCCAGGCCTTGAGTGTACAACGGAAACTCATGTCCGAAATTCGTAGTTCCAGAAAATTTGGCACTTATCGTTTCAGAAAATTGACTCTATCTCCTACGAAGCATTCGGTATGATATCTGTAGATATACGTCGTTTCTGCGTAAGTAGAACACCCGGATAAAATGTTTTCTAGGTACTCAACGTGCGTTTGTCATGCTCTGCAGCTAACGTTTAAAAGTTCTTGATGTAAAATACATTCATGGTATACTGAGGTGAAAATGACACCATCGTAGCATGCGAAAATAAAACCTTGAGTACCTGAATTAGGTGCTGCTGATCTGAGAAAAGCAAAAGTTTGTTAGCGAAAGTTCCTAATCTCTACTTTCTTTACTGCGGCTTTTAGTAGTAAGGCATCTAGATGGAGCAATGCACTTTCCTCACTTATAATGTTAAAATTTAGGCCGAAAATCTCGGCTGCTCGCTCTGCGGATTTGTGAAAAAACGCTGCTTCACCACTCATCTCGTGATTCCTGACTAATTTTTAGGAAAGGATCTTCGCCATTTGCAACGATATAAGCTGTACTTAGTCTTATTCGGTTATGAAGACATTAAAGATTCAGAACTCCGTGTCTTTCTAGACGGCGTGAGATGTACAATCGTGGAACAGAAGAATTGAAATGCAAGCTTTTATACACCCGCATGATCTTACGCGTGGTGATATCAACGGCCGTAAGTTCCTTGCACGTCTACTAAACCACCCTAAATGAGTAGAGTAGAACCGGGACGACAAGCATGTTGGTCGCAGATACCTTGTTGAATGCCGACAGATTAAAAGACCAAATCTGTCAAAGAAGATGCTTGTATCTGCTTCAAAAAGACTGATTTATAGATGTTACGTCCTAAATGCGGCTTCAAAATACGCTCAGATATGTATAGTTCTCTTTCATGTCAAGATGACTGATAAAATTTACTTCACCAAGCTCAGGGTCCTTGGGATCGCCAGCAATCTTTCCTTTCTTCAGATAAATCTTGGTATACTTCTCCAATCCAAAGTCCATACCAATTTCTTCTGTGTATCCCCTGAAAATATTTAAAGCAGATTGAAGTTTGCTTGAACCAGAAGCATAGATCTTTAGGTCATCCATATAAAATACATGGGTGACCTTATGCTCACGTTGATAACTGCCTCCGCAAAGGTATGAAGCAGAAATTCGTGGTGCGAGAGATGGAGGCACAAGTGTGATGCAAAAGAATAGAGAGTGCATAGTATCGCCCTGAAAGAAAATTTTCCGGAAGATGATGTCAATCGTTGTCACACAAGAATTTTTAGATGAGATAGTGAATCCAGTTTCCCAAGTGGCATCAATCTCTCAATGCATCTCACTATATGTGCATGAACTTTTAAGCTTTTCAACAGACAGATGGTTATTTAATGAGAGGTTGAATCGAAAGCTTTCTGGTAGTCAATCCAGGGCATTGACAGGACGCGCTGTTGGCTTGCTACGTCTTCAAAGACGCACCTGTAAATTAGTAGGTTCTTTTGGCATCCTGCTATGTCGTTTTTTGAGCGTCGTTGTTCGTACATCGCTCTCCAAGCAGGCTCAATCCTTTGAACAATCCTGTCGTTTAAGACAGTTGAAGAGATCTTATAATGTTTTGCTAAATAAGTTTTCGGCCTGTAATTATCTTAGTTAGACGAATCGCCGTTTTTCGGTAGATAGTGCGCCTTAACACAAGCCACTGCAGAATAGACGTTTGTGATTTTAAATATGAGGTGAGCATGCGGGGAAGATGTTTGTGTAGAAGTGGACTTGTTTCACCAGAAGTTCTAAATACCATCTAATCCTGCAGCAAAAAAATTCTTCGTGACCCTAAGTGCTTGTTTCATCACTTTAGCAGTGATTGATGGACATTGTTCCTCATATGTTCTGAGGTAGTCGCAAAACTCCTTGAAGCGGATTATATTATTCGTATGTTCTTTAAACTCCAGTTTTGTCAGGATGTTGCATACTTCTCTACAAAAAGACTTTACTTCGTTGGGCCTCGGTGGGTTTTTGACAGGAACAAGGAGATTACTGAAGAGGCACGATGGTCAGCAAGAAACTGTTGATTTTTCCTAAACCAACTTTCCCTCTTCTGTAGTCTCCTCCTTGCGCCCGATAAATTTTGTATTTTGTCAACAATGTGTTGCCTGATTGTCCGCAGCTTTGACGTGTTTAGTGTATGATGAATGTTTCCCAGTTTTTGGGCGAACTTACAAACCCTTTTCGTGAACGGTCTACCAGATGTAATGTAGTCACACTGAACACAGACACATTATGTTTTAATGTCGCTTCCTCCTCTTTGGCTGCGGCTTATTCATACAGCGGTTAGGAAAGCGCTTTGCGTACAGATACATGTTTCCGGAGGTATTTCGCTTGATTTCGCAAAGACATTTGCATAAAATTCTGAAGCTCTGGGTGTTTTAGGTACCGCAGAGTATGCATACGCGCTATAACAGTCTGGCAAGTGATTCTTAAGTTGATTCGTACACTTGAGGTGGGCGCCTTGCCGGTTCGTCGATGTGTTTTCATTTAAATCACCCTAGCGCCTCGAACTCTCGGATGATCGGCACTATTGTCCGATAGAAACCCTTGGTACATAGGCCCTCCACTTGCGGCCCCAGGACGCGTTCGGTAGCTTTGTCATAGGCCCTTTGGTATATATATAATACACGCAACGCACTTTCCTAAACAGAATATATTCTCGAACAGTGCATTTTTTAAAGTCACGTTCACATTATCAGCAAACACGTGTTATTACTTAAATGCTGTCTTATTTTAACAATATGAAGGTTATAGAGTAAAAAGTATACAATATAACAGTTCTGGTTTAAAAGAAAATACCTCAAAATGAGAAGTGTAAACTTGGAATAAATAAATTCCAAACATTCAAAAATTTCTTGTACATGAACAATAAATTCATTTATTTATTTATTTAATTTTAGATCTTGTCAGAATCAAAAAAAAAATCAGCACTGTTTTATGAGAAAAAAGAATCGATTATGATCGATAGTATGTAAACCCCAAAAAAAGTTATTATTTTCACTTTTTTCTTGATATTTCTAAAAGAGTGCTGAAAAATATTTCAATTTAGTATTGAATATTTGATGCAGAAACGTTGTATCTTTGACCCTACCTTAAGAAAAAAATACAAATTTTATTATTTTGAACACTAAATGATTGATTCTTGAATTTGTTAAAAAAATGTTCAATACAAAATATTTGTTTTTCAAATTGATGATCATTGAAAACAAAATATACAAAAATTATAAGAAGATATAAAAAAATGTATAGGTAAAAATTCCAACATATATGCGTTGAATAAAACTAATTATTTTAAAATAGCCGCTGGACCGAAAAATGACCATAATGTTTTTAAACACGGTAAACCGTAAGATGACAATAAATTTAGTATTTAAAGAAATTTTATAGTCAGATTCAAACTTTATGAACTATTTTCAATTTTAAAATAACTTAAAATAAATCGACTTATAATTTACTCTTTCATTCAATTTCAAATTATACACGTTCAAATGTTGTTTCAGCTTTGAATATTCCATTTTTGAACCACTGCAAATTGAAACTTTTCAAACATTCAGCAGAAATTAGCTATTTATCTAAAATAAGCAATAATATACAAAACTGAACAATTTAAAAGTGAATTGTTTCAAATCGAAAGTCTCAAATCGTTAAAATTTCAGAGTGCAAAGTTTGAACTTTTAAGGTAAACTTTCAATTGTTTAATTTTTTTTAATCTTAATTGAAAGTGAATGTTTTAAATTTCAATTCGTAAATAACAACTGAACAATTATTGATTGCAAACGACTTTAAAATAAAAAAATGTAACCCCCAATTTAAAAAGTGTTTGATGTTAAACGATCAGCTGAAAATTTTTTTAACTCTACTGTTTCTAACCTAAACTTGTTTTTTATTATATAATTTTAAAAATTCAAAAAAGGAATTGATTAATTTTTCCATTTAAAATTTGAAAAATGAAAACGTGGATTCATATGTAATTTCATTTTAAATTATTCCATTGAATAATATTGACAGATTGCAAAGATTTCACAGCTTCTAATTGGTTAGCAATAAATCGACCACACTCAACTTGTCATGCACTTTTACCACTGAATCTTGTAATTTTATAATAATAATTGAGTGTCCCCATGCAAGAACAAGACGTTAATTTTTTAGCGCTTTGGAGCTGGCCCCTGACCACTTAAAATCACAATTTAAAATTTTTAACTTTAAGACATGTATTATTGTAGATAATGATATTCCGCATTTTTTTTCTTTTGCAAGAAAATTGTATCTTTTCAAGATTTTTAACAAATTGCAAGAAATGTGTTTTTCTTAAAGTCCATTATTGATTCGATTTTTGTCTTCAAATCGTGCTTAAATCCACTGTTTTTAGAATCACTTTATAAAATTTAAATGTAGCACTTCTTATAGTATTTTTGTTATCACAGTCAGCAATAAAACTTTTCAACTTTGTTATTAACAATATAAAAAATTGTTTTGTAGGATATTAAATAATTCGTTCCACAAAACGCTTGAGCGTTTTGTTTATTGAGGAAAGTTTAAGCAAACAAAAACTTTCTGTGAAAAAGTTTGTCAAAATTTACCATTCATAACATTTTTTATGAAAATAATTTTAAATATTAAATCATAACTTTCAACAGCAAAATATATTAGGTTTGAACATTTTTCTTCCATACTGCTTCGGTTAATGTTTAGTATAGGAAAACATATTTTTAGTGTACAAATATTTCTTTTTAGTAATAGGCTTGTAAAGAAGCTATATTTGTTTTAAATAAAGGAAAATTTAGTTTACAGATTATCACAATAATCAGCGAAGATAGAAGTTTTTCTTTTAATTATTCGTAATAATCATTTTAAACCTTTACGGCATTGACTTTTAATTTTTATTATCAGTTCTGTAATTATGGCTGAACAGTTCGAAGATTCACAGAAAACTTATTGGAATTCACCGAATTTTTCTTATACCTGACACATCGTATCTAGTTCAGTAATTCCTTAAGTACAAATTTTTTTCGTGTAATAAGGAATCCTTCTAGTAGAGAAAACGATACGCAATATCAACGAACATATAAAAGTTTGACAGAAAAAGCCTTTGTAGGTTAACAATTCTATATTCTACTTTAATTTGCTCACTAATGTTTCAATTGGCACATCTGATAACGTGATGTTGTGAATGGCATCAAAACTATCCTCCTAATCTCGGTGAAATTTTTTATCAAAACACGTCTGATTTTCAGCCGTTCCAAAATTTATCTGCAACACATTTTATCTTTTGCTTCATCTGTGTGGTATACACATTAACCAACGAAAACGTATATCTTGTAAAGTGTGTAAAACCGTATTTTTACATACACTGCACAGAAAAAACAAAGCGTGAATCCATCGCTGACTTAGGGTACCATTTACCCGCAACAAAAATTACTCTTGGTAGCGTGAATGCTACCACTTACATGAGGTATCCTTTTTCCTGGACTTAAGGCACAAAACGTTACCTGCTGTCAATTATTTTTACAGTTTTGCGGCAAAAACCATAGTTGCTACCTTTGTACAACTCCGAAGGAGATGGGATACCATCTTGAAATCAGATGCAAAGAATTTTAATCTTAGAGTTTTTACTGTGTGGGCTCGAAGACCCATGATACGGTCACGGAATTTTCAACTAGAAGATAAGGGAACGCCGGAATACCTGATTCATTCTACATAAAAATTAATTAGGTAAAACTAACCAGTTTTGACAGTGGACGGACAAAGGAGCATATCAACTTCTACATCCATGCACGGCGACTATAATGAAAAAAACCCTAAAGTCTAATACGAAACGTACAAGCATTTTTTTTTGATAAGATTGTGTTTTCTAAACGGATAGAAGATAAATATCCTTTTTGTGTATAATATAAGGAACAAGTCTGTCCGTAAAGCAAAAATGGCATTACCGAATACGGAAATTGTACACGTATTTAATCGCATCATAAAAATTACACAGGCAAACAAGAAGCATATGCAGTACCATCAAACAGTATGAGGACAGCTGAAAAAACAAGTGCTTAAAAACATAGGTTCACATCTCAAGTAAGCCCGATTTTAAGGGGGGAATCCCGTGTAGCGGATTCAAATAATCGATTTTTTTGGGGCTTAAACGATAGTTTGGCTTTTGGAATTTTTCTTAGAATAATGTAGCATTGTACTTTGAAAAGATTTATGTGGCCTGATTTTTTTATTTTTGTTTTGTTTAAATTTTTACGTTAATTTAACGAGTAAAGAAATAGTCGATTTCTTCGTTTTGTTTTGTTTATCTTCGCAAAAAAAAAGAGCATCAATGACTGTAATCTTTGATGAGCTATATTTAAAATAAGACTCATGCAACGAATTTAAGCATAGAGGGATGGAAGACCAAGCCCATAATCTTGTCCAATGACATGTTTGTGCATGACACTTCCTAAATCGTTCATTTCAGAAGAATTTGCTATGCAGAAATGACAAGTTGCAGTACTTGGTGTTTCAAAAATATTTAAGGCTGCTTTTTTATCCAACATAATTCATAGCATTTTATGGCTTACCTGATATCTAAACTCGCTAAATAAAACTTCTGTTCGCAAAAGTCCATTTCTTACGTCACTTATTCGATTTATCTCAAACCTGCTAAGTTCCGGTGTTTCTTTAGCGTACTGAAAAGATATTAGTACACACAATTATGTAGATCCACTGTAAGGATGTTTTTAAATTTCGTTAGATTCTGACTCAAGTCTAATGGGTACCATCGAAACCATAAAAATGCTTTTATCGGATTGCATACCATCTGAAAGCTTTTGTTGGTATGCACTTTCGTCTGATGCCCTATCACGACCGTACTTCAAGAAAAGTGTCATTAATTTGACATGTTCCTTAATTATGAAGATTTCAATACACGCATTCTGTAGTGAACGTTTAACTGTGTGATCTACCAGAGGTTTTAATTTAATAGAAGCACTCTTACTTAAAACAATAATTGCAGAAGCAGTAGAATAACATTTTTTTTTCTTCTGAGAGCTCCTGATACGGGACGGTATTTGTAGCCTTTGTTTGTAATCAAATAATCCCATAGCGATGTTTCCATAGTTTGGCGTCTTCAATAAGTGCAAGAGCTTAGCCGTAACTTTAACGCAAAAATTTACTTTTTAAACGAAGAATCCATAGTGTAGACTATTTGTTTAGTTAATTCGTTTATAACAATTGACTTAACAATGTAATTTTTTTTTTGCTCTGAACTACCCCGTGCATAAAGTCTGGCAATGCTGATTATAGAAAAAATTTTTTCACGAAAATAAAAAAAAAGCACGAAAAAATCGACTTTTTCTTTACTCTTTGCATAAACATAAAATTTTAAACAAACCACGATTAAAAAATCAGCCACGTAAATCTCTTAAAAATGTGATGCTAAGTTTTTCTAAAAAAAAATCTAAAATCGGTTAAGAGTTGCCAGCTTGTTATGTGCCAAAAATTGGACTGAGAACCCCGGGAAACCGTTAACTGCCTACATGACATTTCACTTAAACTTTCCGTAAGAACTTGAGTGAAGGGGCCTACGTGACAAATTGCTAGTATTACGGTGCTCTCAAAACACGAGCTTGCTCACAGTAAGTGAGTCATGACTCCTTCTCCCAGCTTTCTTCCTTTGTCAGGCCGAAAAATTTCTCTGTTAAGCACGTAGCCGGTCTCTGGTCACGTGCTACTGCCGTGACGCGCTTGCCTTGCCAGCGTGTTCACGACTCTCGCGGCACGTCGGCCACGCTCTCTTTCTATCCAATAGCGTGTTCCGTTGCCAAATAACACCTTTCGTCCTGTTCTCTCGCATGTTCTTGCTTCTCATTTAAGCGCATTGGTTAGGGATCTCAACCGGCGGAACAAAAACATTTCGGACAAGTAGTTTAAAAATGTTTACAATTTTGACGAACAAGAATTAACTAATAACGACCTGAATTAGAGGGAAACAAGCAGGTTAATAGGTCTGAAGGAATAATAATAATAATAATAATAATTAGAAGGTATGAACTGTTTCAAGCAAACAAAAAAAACCGGGACCGTCTCTCTCTTCCTTTTCTTTTTATTTCTTTTTAGTCGTAATAAACTATTTAGGTAAGTCTACTAATTGTTTTATGTGCATATATGATCGCAAACATGCATATATAACAATATTTAGAATAATAATGGCGAAATTATGTAACTTAGTTTTAACAATTGTCTTTAGGGTAATTATTCAGCTACTCACTAGGATTAATTAAAAAAATTTAAGTGATTTAGGTAACGGTTAGTCAAGATAATTAGTTTTTACTCATTTTGCCTAATATCAAGTCTGAAATAATTAATTATTAACAATTAAACTAGAAAAACCGTTCTATGTTACTTAGCTTCGTTTTTTTGCTGAAAAATGAAGCTAGGATCGCTAATAGCATCATGTCTAAGTTTCATTGATTTAAGGCATTAATTGATATTTTTAATCTCATTATAAAACTTTCAGATTTTGTATATATTTTAGCTAAAAATGGCGCTTTGACGCTCAAGGTCCGAGATTGTGGACACGGTAGACGATCCCCACTGCTCGGTCGCGCTGCCATTGCCAGCGTCGACTATTCGGTGTGCCGTTCTCCGCTCCCACTGCCGCCGAGAGCTTTCGCGACCTATCAAGCCAGTAGAGATACAATGCGCTTAAAGTCAGCAGCCACCGTTCTGTCTCAAATTGTATTCTCCGTATAAATTAACCATCACAGTTCTTTCCAACGAAGTTGTGGATTTTTTTGCTCTTCTTTATCGTCCTATCTCATCGAGTGTCCTTCATCGGAAGTCTTGTCTTTAGGAAGTCCAGCGAGAAGTGTGGATGATGGCCTTCAATACTTTGTCGGTTCTTCCTTTCTATTTCGAATTCGCTAGTTCATGTGAAGGAAAGTGTTCGAGAGTGTAGGGAAACAGTGTCATGTTTTGTGTAGTTCAGTGGACTATCCATGGTCTCAGCGTTCAAATCAACAGGTAAGAGGCTAGGTCTCCTCTGTAAGGTTAGCTTTCTATCTGGAGATTCAGTCCTTTGGTCGGCGCGACACTAGCCTGGATATCTAGCCTTCTATCTGCTGAAGAGAACAGTACTTCACCGCATTTTTGTTTCTCGTGGCGCGAGGCTAGACCCTAATCAGGCTAGCCTTCTGTCTTCGAGGGCGAAGACTCTGAAAGTAAAAGTAGAGGGAGAACACGGGTGTCTTTAGCAGAACGAAGGGCGTAGCGTTATCAACGAATAGTGGATTCGGTCAACATTCTTAATGACAAGGACGCCGAAAAAAACGGCTCGCCTAAACTAACGCAAACGTCTGTTGCTCGCGCGGCAAGCCGAGGAGGCTCGACAGGACGCTCTTCGGGTGGTGCAGGAGTACAACCCAGCGGAACCGAAACTCGACCAGAGGAAGCGTGGCACCTAATAGCCAGGATAAAAGGACCACCGGGCACCCGGGAT
>JAUELO010042066.1:0-10335 GCA_032357855.1 Amphibolips quercusostensackenii | reverse complement strand
CGCTCGCCTAAGATGGGACATTGTGCTCCGTCCCTTTGATTCCTATATGCATGCACCTTTCCGCTACGCTGCTGGTGTTTTTAAAGCTCGAGTGTCAACCTTCTCTCGCCCCGCGAGCTGTCAAACTGTCTAAGCCAGCAGTTCTAGGAACTTGTAAATCGGATGCGCTTTTATGGGAGCTCTTCTGCATGCGTAAAATGTCATTATGGCACATAGGACCATAGGACTGGTAGAACGGAGCAGTGAATACGGAAGAGCGTTATATCAAGATTTCACTTTAAAATACTAAATGAATCATACATTAAAATATCTCATATCCAGATATCGAATATATTTAAAAATTCTGATTTCACTCTAATACATTTAAAACATATGTTATTGTCATTATACGTATTTCACAAAATTTGTATTCTAGGGGGCACTGAAATTTTCAATTCTGCAGGAGTGAAACTGAATTAGGCCACACTTTAAATGCGGAGACTGGGGGAAATAAATGTAAAATTATATTTTGGTAACATATGTTAGCACGATATTTAGTTCATTGGTACACGTAAAGGTTGAGTGTAAATTTTTTTAGCCTATTTAGCAAAAATTTCAGTTTATGCTGTGTTATCAATATTAAAAAAAATTATTACAGCTTGAACTAAAATTTTCTCAAAACATATGTTCCAAACATTAATATCCACGTACACTCATGCCTTTGAAATGTATCGGATGTTTTTCGTTAAAGCCCTACGCGTATGTCAACATATGTCCAAAAAATTTATTTTAACAATCTCTTCTTCCGTCTTTGCATCTAACACTTTCTTTTCTTTGTATTAAGCTACTGTGCATTACTTTAGGCAGAAGTGTTATCAAAAGCTACCAGTAAATTATCGCACATTTTCATAAATGCCCGCAAAGAATCATAAATTACTTTAAATTTAAAAAATATGCACAAATTTCATCAATTTTCATAAATTTCTGCAAATTTTAGAAACGCATGAAAAACGCTGCGAAATTTGTAGGCATTTCATGGTTATTTTCTAAAATTGACAGAAACTAAAAATTCATGAAATAATGGAATCATATAAGATATATTTAAAAAATTTATGCTGATACATTTACGGTAATTTATCGGTAACTTTTGACAACTTTGATAAAATGTTCTGCTTGACGTATGAATTATACTTGACATTTTTGTGTTTCTGTGGCTTTTTGAAGTTTATTGGCCCTCCAGCGATGCACCTTTGTCAAAAAGTGCTTTATGGAATTTGTTTTATAAATTATACGTAATAAAAATATAATTACACACAGTTTTTAACATTTTTTTCTTTTTGTAATTGGTCAGTTCATATTAGAGATGCATAAGAAAAAATCTTATATTTTCAACGTATACCAGTTAATATATTCTTTTTTATGAAATATAACCTCCAAATAACGTTCAAAGTTTGATGTTTGCCCATTGGTCAGTAAGCAATGAGAAGTCAAAATAACGTAATACTCTAAAAATACAGAATTCCATGTGTCTTAATTCTCAAAATATATTCACTTTATCACACTTTTGAACCTTAGTTTTGTTAATATTATCTGACTTAGAAATTACATTTGTGCTATCTTTATCTTGCACTAGCAGCAAATTTTTGATGTTATTTGCTAAAATAATTCTTCAGTAAAAATCTCTATATTATATCTTACAGATGACACTGATGAGCATAGGAATCGAGGTCTATATAATTGGCGGAGGTACTTCAGAAGAGCTTCAAGTTCTTCAAGTTCTAACATTCCTGCTACAAGTTAGTATATCATAATTTTTTTTTAATAAAAAAGAATTGCTGAAATTCAAAACAAAATCTAGATTTTATTTCTTAACCGCCAATAGATTTTTCTCGCTAAACAGCGATGGTCTCTGGAGACCTTTGAAGCAAGTTCTGAATTTTAAATTACAAATGTACATTTTCTTATAGAAAATTTAATTGCGCATCTCTTTCATTGCACAAAAATTTCTTAGGTTTCCCGGTTTTCAAATTAATATCGAAAAACGCGTTTTTCAAGCCTTCTCTTAATTTAAAAAAATTATAAAAATCAATGAGATTTGTGAAAATTAATTGCAATGTGCAAAATTTTTCGAAATGTATGATAATTAATTAAATTTTGCGAAAATTTGTAGAAATTACATGAGCATTCATGGAAATTTATGGTAATGTAAAGTAATTTAACGGTATCTTTTAATAACAGTTCTGCTAGACGCATACACAGTGGCTCTGGCTATAATTGCTAAAATTTATAGAAATCTATATATAAAATTTGCGGGAATTAGTTAAATTTAAAATTTTTTTGCAATTTACATATGAATTGTACTTGAAATTGTTGTGTTTCTATGGCTTCTTGAAGTTTGTTGGTCCTCCAGCAATGCAACTTTCTGCAGGGTTGTTTTAAAAATACAGTGCATGTCCTATATTTTTCATAGGAGCCTATTCTGCGTAAATTTGAAAGTCTCCCAAAATAATCTTCAAAATAATACTACATCCATTGAGGCGTATCTTTCTAGTAGAGCCAGAATACTCAACAGGAGCACTACTCTAGTGGCCCCACAGTGGGCCAAAATCTACTGAAGGCGGCAAAAATTCGATTTTTCGTTGCAGCTGCATAAAACTTAGCACCATTAAAGTTAGTTAAGTTGTGCACTTGGAATGTTTGAAGGATGCACCGCCCTTCACTGAATACACTTTAAAAGCTTTTTCTATTTGCTAACTTTTAGCAACCGAACATCAGCATATATGTTTTTAATTATATAACGTACGTAGTCAAACGTGAAACTGTCGAAAATCGGTTACTAAAAAAATTGTGGGACATTTCGCACCACCACGTGCGTAAATTTGCACTAGTATTTTTTTATTTTTTTTTTACGGCATATTTGGAGATTTCTGACAGTTTTTATGTATTTTAATGATGAGAATAAAATTGGAACAATTTTATTACGAAGTTTTGGAATTTATTGATTAAAAATTAAAAAAATGTGAGTTAAAAAAAATTGAAAGTCAATCGGAATCCGATGTCTCATTACACAGACCCACAAAAGAAAGTGGTCTGAATTTTACATGGCACTAGGCTAACCTTATGGATTTTGAGCCGCTCAATCCGAATCCGGCCTCATAATTTCCCCTCGACCCCAAAATCATCCCTAGTCTAGGAATAAAAGAAGTGTTCTGAACTTTATATGTGACTAAGCTCACCTTATGTATTCCTAGCCGCTTAATCTGAATCCGTTTTCAGAATTTTCCTTTGACCTTAAAATTTTCCCCTAGCCTAGCGATAAAAAAATTGGTCTCAACTTTAAATGTGACTGGGCTAAACTTATAAATTTCGAGCAACTAAATCCGAATCCGACCTCACTATTTCCCCTAGATCCACAATTTGTCCCTAGCCTCGGAAAAAGTGTGAAATTTTGGCCTAGAGGAAATTCTGTGGCCGGATTTGTATTTAGCGGCACAAAATCCATTAGGTTAGCCTAGTCACATGTGCAGTTCAGTACACTTTTTTTGTCCCTAGGCTAAGGGAAAATGGTGAGGTCAAGAGAAAATTCTGAGGACGGATTTAGATTCAGCGGCTTAAAATCCATGAGGTTAGCCTACTCACATGTAACGTTCAGACTACTTTTTTTATATGTGAAAAAGGGTTGTCCAATTACTTCATCTGTTGGTGGCGCGAATTGACCCATGGGCTATCATTCTAATATCATGTGTCATTTAAAATCACTTGCCTGTTGTTGAAGACTTCTCACTAAAAATAGGAGAATCGAAATTTTCTAACCTGAAAAAATAATTTTGTCAATGCTTTCAATATTCTTTATATTTTGAAAAACGAAAAAATCACTAATAGAACGCTAATCTCTCCCCAAATGTTTGCTTACTAGAAGAGCCTCTGCAATAGAAATTTGACACCAGATAGCACTCATTACATTAGAAAAGCTTACGTAATGCGCACTGTCCCACGGTGTGAATTACCTCATCTTCCCCTAATAGAAAAGTTCGCGCATGTGAGCGCGCTTATGATAGTCTAGTTCACAAAACGATCCGTACATAATTAGACAACATGACTTTTAAGTAGATTTTTCCAGAACTTGTGCCTAATTGTATTGTAACATTTTTCCGCGTGAGGTATAAGAAGGGTTTTGGGTTCTCCGATTTCAAATTTTTGGGTTTTGTTCGTAACATTCTTTAATAAAAATCCATATATTATACCTTGCAGATGGAGGTGTTCGGACAACAGGTCTTGCTCGAATAATAACACAGCGCGGACATACCGACCACTTGAATGCAGGTTCTGGCGAAGGCTGTTAGTATATTATAATTTTTTTAACTATTAAAAAATTGTTAGGACTTATAAAAAAATACAAATTTTATTTTTTTACCGACAATAAATTGTTGTCATTGAAAGGCGTTGGCTCCTGGAGACCTTAGAAGTTTTGAATTTTAAATTAAACAGTACATATCTTATACAAAAATTAATTGCGCATCATTTTCTTTTAAACAAAGGTGGGGGGTCTCTCAGTCCGGCTTTTGAACTAAGTTAGATTTGGGCAAAAAATTTTTTTAAAAATTCCTACAGCGTCTACTAAAAATAAGAAGTCAATCCCACCCGTAATGGACCCCCTCCCTATCCAACCCTTCAGAATATAAAAACTTCACCGCTTTTTTACAGCGTTTTTAGGAAGATTCGACACTGTCAAACTTGTATTTGCTTAATGTAGTACACTATGAACCCTCTATGATCTACCTTCACTCTTATTCACCATTTTTAGCCTTTTTACCCATCCCCCCTTAAGGAGAGTGGAGGGGGTGGTTATAATAATTATTTATGTGCAGGGTATGTCAATACAGAATATATAAGCTAGATCAACAGACTTGACTAGGGTATCTTGGGGCTTCTGGGATCGCTGGTTCCAAATCCGAGGTATGTTGACTTTCATCACATCAGGTTTAAAGTCATTTAAAGGTCAAACTGTAAAAAGCCATTTAAAATCCAGAAAGATATATCCATAGGTTTTTGGCGTCGCTGAATCCAAATCCAAAGTCTGTTGACTCCTATAACATCAAAGACAAGGTCATTAAAAAATCAAATCGTAAATAAGCCGATAAAAAATCCTGAAAAATACAGATATAAGTTTTCGGGATTTTATTATCAGATTTTTTTCAGTTTGACCTATGAATGGACCTAAAACCTGATACGTTACAGGTTAAAGAACCTCGAAGTCGGATTCAGCGCACCTAAAAAACTATGGATGTATTTTTCTGGATTTTTCATCATTTTTTTCCATTCTGACCTTCAAATAACCTTAAACCTGATGTGATAAAGGTCAACATACCTCGGATTTGGAATCAGCGATCCCAGAAGCCCCAGGATACCCTAGTCAAGTCTAGTGATCAAGCTTAAATATTTTGTAGTTACATACCCTGCACAATAACAATTGATAAAACCAACCCATTCACCCTTCTAGAGGGACATGGGGGTGAAAAGGCTGAAAATAGTGAATAAGAGTGAATGAAGTTCATAGAGAGTACATAGTATACTTTATTAGGCAAATACAAGTTTCACAGTTTGAGCGTGAGTTTTTAGTAGAGACTGTAGAAATTTTTTCGAAATTTTTGGCCCAAAACTAATTTGGGTCAAAAACCGGCCTTAGATACCCCCCACCTTTCTGTAAATTTTAGTAATTCACATCGAGAGAACATACTTACTTTTCTCGTATAATCTCATCTCATGCTTATTTAAGTTGTGTTAATTCAAACTATGAAAGCGCACATTCATATTCATCTAGTGCAGAGGTAGCGCTATGAAAAAATGCGCATGATACTGTATGCTCTGTGAGTAACAAGGACACGCGTTTCATGTACGAACGAGCTAAGGCCTTGAACGCATGGGGACCACCTTACTATAATAGCATGGAGTTTTAGAATTTCTAGTACGAGACCTATCATTCGTTAAATTATACGCTTTTGTACATTAAAAGCATATCAGCTGTAAAAATTCATCTGGAAAAAGTAGGAGCGCAGTGATACTTTTCCATGGATATTGTTTTGAATTTTTAGCACGAACCTTGCGCTATTAGTGATCAAAATTCATACCATCTTAGCGTGAATAGGTCAAGCATCAAATGCATGGATTTCTTAAACGTAAAACGTAAGTATGTTTTCTCGTTGCATAAAAAGTCTTCCAAGGAACTCAGTTTCTTGGAGGACTTATTCCACTCAAACGGTTTGTGGTATATTTATAGTGCAGCGGATTTTCGATTGAAGGATTTGGGGTTATGCTTTCTACTTATGTTCAAAAATGTTTGAAAATTCCTTATTTCGCCTCTCATAAGGTATGCTCATTCCGACCCCGAGGGCAAAATTAGACACCTAGAAGAATATTTAATGCAAGAAGTTATTTTTGCTTAATAAGCAGCTTTATCAATAATTGATCAGTATTAAATCATACAATTCTTTCCAAGACTATTTTAATAATCAAAAAGTATTGCATTGCATACATTGCACACTTTCTATCGTTTTTCATGGCATTCTCATTACTATTAAATAATTTCCGTCGTGTGTGTGTGCATTTTGCAAAATAAGTGCTGAAGACAACATTTTTCACTGCCAATGTTTTATTTATAACACTATTTATGAGAAAAAGGGTAAAGGCGGAATGAGGACCCAATTCTAGAAAAAATGTTAAAATGGCTTTTTTGGAATTTCTTTAATTTCTGAGACGTAAAATAAAAAAACAATATATTGATTTCAAAGCTTTGTTACCAACCTCTTGTAGTACAAATGCAAATTTTTTTGGATCAAAAGACTTGTTTGTTCATAAATTAGAGTCAAAACAGGTAAGGGCGGGGGGCAGAGATCGGCACTTTATCCTATGGCCGGGTAAGCATGCAAAAAATGCCCCTGCTGTTTAGCATACATTAAAAAAAAATTCTTTAATTTTAAACCGTTACTAGGCATATTGGATGAGTTAGGAAGGGGGACCCATTTTCGTTTTTTTTCTTTGTTTCCATCATCAGAAAAAATCTTTAAAAATTCTCAGAACTTATTGCAGTCATTCTCAAAGTGCATGGTTTTCTCGATAACATTTTGGCGGAAAATTAAAATTAAAAAATAAGGGTGGTCCTAATTTATACCCACACAGAAAGAACAAGGGGCTTACTTAAGTTGCGGCTCAAATGAAAGTTGGTATCCTTTAGAACTTGAGCAGTAACAGATACCTGTGAAGACCCATATGGGTTACTTTAGAACGCACTTAAAAATAACAACTTGAAGGCGCATTCACAAACCAACTGCTTGCAAAGTAGAGCTGGTAAGTTAGGGATCGATTTCCAGTTATCGACCGATGACTTCAGACGAAAAGTTTCTTGCATATAAATACGCCTTAATGTTGACAACTTTGCTACATAACCAGCGAATGATATTTATCAAGCCATTATATCTATTTCAATTGCGGTGATATTTTGTACTTCATTTTTTTTCATCAGGTTATATTTATCAGCGTTTGATTACAAGTGTGCTTTCAGGTAAAAGTTGTGTTACTAATTAAATAAAATATTGAAGTGGACAAAGCGAATAATGAGTTTTTTTAAATAGGCTCAATTACGATTAGAATCCTTTAGGACTCCAACTAAGGGTATCCTTTAGAACTAATTCATCCTTTTGAGTTCGATTTCATCAAGTGAGTTTCCTTTTTGTTGCAGCTCTTTTGTAACGAAAAATTAGTTCTAATTGATACCTTAGTTATTTTTTATTTATTAGTATTTATTAGTTATTTATTAGTTATTGATACCTTAGTTCTAATTGATTGATTGTTTCAAATGGAAAAAGCTCAATTTTCAAAAAAAAAGCGAAAAAAAATTACTTTTTATAAACTTTTTGCAAATCCAAGTATAGGCACCTCTAGAGAAGTATTCAAGGAATTATTCCCACCCAATAACTTTTTAATTTTAACATTCACACTCCATTTTTTTTTGTCCAGAAAATTCCCTAAAAATGCAAAATAGCAGTTTTCTATTAAATTAATGCTAAAGACGGTACTTTTTGTCATTTTCACAACATGAATTATTTATGATCGATAATTAGCGAGTTTTCAACAATTTTAAAAATATTTTTTAATTGTTTGAAGAACCGTTTTTGTTAAACAATTTTTTGTTTAATTTATAAAGTAGTAGTTCTTGTTTAACGTATTTGGTTATTATTGAAACAATGTTGTATTTGTTTAAACAATTTTTTCTCCTTTGAATCATAAAAAGTTAATTTTATCTGGAAATAATAATGCACTTCAAAAAAAGTATACGCTCTGAGATAAGGATATACTAAATATGAAGCGACGTGGTGTGAAAGATTTACAAAATCTAGATTCCACCTGCCCTATGAGCAGGCGCAAGTAAAACGAAAATACATTTTGCTTAACATTTCTTAATTGTGTCATTGATTGCAGAAAAGAATAGATTTTCACGATTTATAGAGAGAAAGTTTGCTTCAACAAATAAAAATTGTTCAAAAAATTCTAAATATCCTTTAGAAAAAAATATTACACTCAAGATCCGTTCATTGTTTTATTAGTTCTAGATAATAATAACTTTTTACGACTTCAGGGAAAGCAATTGTTTAAACAAATAAAAATTAATTTATATAATTACCAAATATGTTATATATATAAATATAAGATATTATTACTTTTAACTTTTATCAAATTTGTACAATTTATGTTTAAAATATTATAAAAAATACCGCTTTTAGCATGAGTTTGATAAAAAACTGGTATTTTGCGTAAATATTCCCTAAGAGGTGACTATACTTAAATTCACAAAAAGTTTATAAGATATGCTTCTTTTTCCATTTTTTGAAAGTCAATTTTTTCTAATTTAAAACACAATTTTACTAAACTTTAAAAGCCCGGGGGCACAGGTAAACATTTTTAAAAATTACAGAATTTCTTGTTACCAGAAAATAAGCAAACGGGAAGAGAGAAAGGTTTATCACAAAAAATTGAAAGTCGAATTTTCATAGGTATATATTCGGATTAACTGTAATGTGAAAATTATTGTTTTTACTTGTTTAAACTGAGATCCTCCAAATTTAAAAATCTAAAAAAGGTTACAATAATAGCCCTTTATGTGACTATTTAGAAACTACGATTGTACTTGAGTTTTATCATGCAAAGAAAAATACCAACAAAAATTTTTTATTTGCTTGAATTTGAATTTCCCGACAAAATTTTTACGAAAAAACCATGCACGTTGCAATGATAAAAAAGAGTTCTGTGAATTAATAACTCATCTAATATGGCGGATAACGGTTTGAAATTTTGATTTTTTTTTGATCGTATGCTTTTAAATAGATGACTCAACAGTTAGTTCCATTTAGGGACATTTTGTGCATGATTCCCAAGCTATGTGTTTTCTAAAATTTGCCGAAATTCATAATAATGTATAAAAAATTGTGGAAATCCATAGTAAGTTATGGGCATTCACGTATTGTTCGTTTCACTTTTTAAGCACTATAAATTTTAATACGAAGTTTCGAAGGCAAAAAATTTGTTTTCAATCAATTTTTTTTAAATTGAGAAATTAATTGATTGTCTGTCCTAAGTTATTGTTATGTATGTATAAGCAAAAATCTTATATTTTAAACCGTGTCAATAAACAATCTGAAGTCAAAATAACACTCTGAAAATACATTGGTTAATAATAACTGACTTTTGGATTAAATAAAAATGCTTGAATACATAACCCTATATTATATTTTACACATGCAGTTACACCACGACCAGACTCTGAAGCGGACCACCGGATGCGAATCGCGCAAATGTACGATTTCGCACTATTCCTTTTTAGTCGATTCAATAGTCGTCAATGTAAGTATATATAATTTTTTTTTAAATTAAATAAAATTGTTCTAAGTTAGAAAAAATCAAAATTTTACTTCGCAACCGCCAATACATTGTTCTTTTTGAATGGCGTTGGCCCCTGGAAACCTTTAAAACAAGTTTCGAATTTCAATCTAAAAAGTACATATTCCTATAGAAAATGAAAGGAATTTAAGTGTTAGCGACTTTGAACGGAAATTTAAAAGTTAAGCATTCAAAACTATGAATCCAATATGGCTGTCAAAGTTGTTAAATTTTTACATATTTTTCTTAACTTGGTATATAGGGGTTTTACACAGTAGAAAAAAAGTTTAAAATCATACCAAAATCAATATTATTTTCATATGCAACAAAATTGATACCAAAACCACGTGCATTTTGATCGACCGGAATGAATGATCGACTTTTCAGATCATAATGATCTGATTCCGGATCATGTATCAAGTCAAA
>JAUELO010042055.1:0-10335 GCA_032357855.1 Amphibolips quercusostensackenii | reverse complement strand
TATTCTAGACTTCTTGGTTCTATGGCAAATATAAAGTCATACTGCGACGCAGAACATCAGATTTGTAGTCTTTTGTTTACATCACAACGTCACACAGTTAACACACAAGAAACTTATTATTCACTTACATCTAACGCACACAAACCTAATTTTATAACTTAACTAAACACTACTCCATACAATGCAACTACCGAAAGCATAATAATGCATTCTAAGTATATCAGTCGAAATGATCCTTATATTTGATGTGACACGAAAAAAAGGAATTAACGCGGAAAAAATAAAAAATCCGTTTATTGTCTTTATTTATAGTTTCTGAGCTGCTCTTTTCAGCACAAAAAAAAGATTCGAGTATTATTTCCTACAAAAAAACGGCTTTCCAGGATGCTGTAAATAGCGTGTTTCTCAGGAAGACGCTCGACCAGCGTAAACACCTCCCACCACTCACCACCAGAAGCTCACGCACGATGCCGCCTGCGGAAACAGAAGAGAGAAACACGGACACTGTAACACGATGAGTGCGAGAAAGTTGTAAGTAGAAGGGGAAATTCTCGGCAGTACCCTTCCACTTCTAAATAGACTCGACTTCTGCCGCTTGTCCTAAAAAATTCTACTTTTACGCGTGGGCCCCTTTTCTCATGTCATGTCATATATGTATACTGACCAGCAATATTCTCACCGCTTGTGAGAAACGACCAGTGCCTGGCTAAAAATTGGTGGTGCCCGAAGTGATATTTTATTTTCTTACTTCAACGTCTAATATTTTATTGACATGTTTCATTAAATTTTATATCATAAATACCTCATTTAATTATTTTTAATGTTGAAGATATTAAATTTAATGTGAATTTACTTAAAATTTATCACTGTATATTCGTGTCGAAAGTCTAGTACACATTTACTTCTTGCGAGTTTTATAAGTGCTGGAAGATTGACAATATGAGTAAGATAAATATTTTCAGAGTGATAACTTTAATATAAAATGACTGGGAGTTTTACTGACTATGAATTCAATTAAAAACCAGGAATTTACTTTTGATTGCAGTGAAATTTTAGTTTCCATTATTTAAATACTTTTGTCAATTTAGAAGAGTGATTTATACTTTATCTGCAGTCGTAGGTTATATAAGTGTGTTTATTAGGTTACTAATTCATTTACTTACTTAAAAATTCAACTACTTAGATAAAAGTCAAACTTATTTATTAAAAATTAATTTATTATTAAAAATTCATCATTTTCATTGAAAATTCATCTGTGGTTGAAAATCTGTCTGATCTTTTGTTTAAAATATATTTACGTATTTAGAAATGAAACTATTTTAGTAGAAAATTTAACTATTTTGCTGAAAATACATTTTCTTGTAAAGAATTAGAACCGAAAAAGTCAAATTTTGCACAGAACCAATACATTCTCATTAGAATAAGAATGTAAAAATTCTTTTTGGGATGAAGGAGCAACTGTGTTAAATTGAAAATTCTTCTTGAGTTGAGAATTCAGGCACGATAAGGGAGCCGCGCGCGATGAGAATGTGACCGCGCGGTGGGCAGATTTTTTTATATTTTTTTTTGTAGCTTCTTTTGTTTGTCAAAAGTATAATTTTTTATTTTTTATTTTGTTCTTTTTACAAATAAAACAAAAGCTACGCGCAGTCTCAAAAAGCGATTGATAACGAATTTGTAGACCTTTTTCAAATTAAAATTTTCGACAATCATCTTTTTTCATATATTGCATAGTTTTACCGCAAAATCGAATTTTTTATTTTTTATTTTTTGTGCAATCTGATTTTGAATTTTTGATTTTTAAAAAAAGATCGAAAAGTTATTATGATAATTTTGTATAACTTTTGAAAAGCAACGTTTTTCCATTTCCGACCTTTTTTCATATCGCGCGTTTTTGGCTTAAAATTGGCATTTTTTTTTATTTCGAAAATGCTATAACTTGGATAATTTTCTTTTTAACGGCAAAAATCAGTCTCAAAACGTAGAGATTTGATGGAACCCGACAAAGGTAAATTTTGCACAAAACCAATACCTTCTCTTAAGGATGAGAATGTAAAAAATTGACTTCAAATAAATGAATTTACCTTTTAACCAAATAGTCAAATTTTCTAATAACTGAATAAATCCGTAACCTAATAAACACACTTATATTCTCTACGACTGTAGATAAAGTAGAAACCACTTTACTAAATTGACCAACATCATTTGTATAATGAAAACTTAAACTTTACTGCGATCTGAAGTATATTCTCGATTTCTAATAAAATTCCTAGTCAATAAAATGCCTGGTCATTTCCCAGTCAAGTCGCAATCCTAAAAATATTTATTTTACTTATATTATCAATCTTGCAGCACTTATAAAGCTTATAAAAAGTAAATGTGTACTGGACATTTGACGCAAATGCACAGTTATAAATTTAAAGTAAACTTACATTAAATTAAATATTCTCAACATTAGACATAATGAAATGAGACAGTTATAATATAACATTTAAATTAAACATGTCAAAAAAATTTTTAATATTGAAGTAAGAAAATAAAATATCACTTAGGGCACCACCAATTTTTGGCCCGGCACTGGTCGCTTCTCACAAGCGATGAGAACTTTGCTGGTTAGTATATGTGACGTGCGTCGAAGTTAGGGGGCCTACTCTGAAAAGTGAAATTTTTAAGGCCAGGGATTGAAGTCAAACCGATAGACGCGACTCTAAGAAAAAAGGAAAGACTCATAAAATATTCCCTTTCCACATACCACTGCATTCGCACGCATATAGCGGCGTCGCTGCCACGTTTTCCTTTTCTCCTTATCACCAAATTCAATTATGTTTTAAAACATAAATCGTCAGAACTCAGCTAAATATTATTGAAAATATTAAAAATTTGGTACACACTCGCAGTATACCCTAGCGATGCCTACAAAGTCAAGAAAACAATTAAAGCTGCCTATTTCTTAATAATAATCAATTGCAAATTCAGTCCGGTCGTCAAGCATTTTTTTTTTTAGTTTCGGCAAAGAAAAGTATCGCAGGAACTTCAGAGTTGGAATAACTTTCAGTGAGACATTTATTCCTTACTATCAAATAAGGATTTTTTTAACAATTTTAGATCGATTCATTATAAATGACGACAATATTCATTATGTAAGAAAACACGCAATATTACAGAATCCGAATTAAATTCACTTCTAAAATGATTTTTTTCATAAGTTGACAATATTTAAAAATTGTAATTGTATCAATCAAATTTGCCAGCGGAGAATTTAAGCTCTTAATAAAAAAACTAATTTTTAAGCAAGTTTTTCAGACAGTTAAAGGCAATAAAGGGGTAATCGGGTAATGATTAATCCATAAAAACGCGATTATCGGAATGTTGATGTTTCCTTAAACATGTACATCTGTCGCAGAATAGATGCTATAAAAGAAAAAAACAAATTGAATTTAAGGAATTACTCGTTCGCACACTTTGTCTATTTTCGCTTTGGAAAAACGAACGAAAGGCGAGGAAAAGGATAGGTCGTAGACGCGGCTTGCGGAAGAGTGATGGATGAGACGCGGTGATGTAGTGGTGAATGGCAGGAGATGTTTCACGCGATCTTGACCTCTCAAGCGGAAGCCTAATTTCTCGAGTACTTAGCAACTTAATTATTTGCAAAAATAAGGGTCGGAAATTACTTTCGATCGTTTTATTAAAAAGAGCAACTCGAAAACTATCAAAAGGTGTGAAAACCTCGATTTCGATTTTTTTAGAGCGAGCCCCCTTTCTTCGGCGCACGTCACATATTGAAAATAAAAGAAGTCTGAAATTTATATTTTCTGACTGTACGTTTTAAGTTTGAAAGTGGAAAATTGTATAATTTGAATAAATTATGTTTATAGTTTTTTCGAATTGCAAATTTAGAATTAAAATGTTTTGATTTTTAATATTCAAAATCAGCACAATTTAAACAATTTCATTTACACGCCTTTAAAACACAATAGTTTCTAATTGCAAATCTTTAAGATGACCTATTTTAAAAACATTTTCATAATTCCGTCATTGTTGTTACATGTTAAAATAAATGTTCTTCCTGCCTACGTGCTTAAAACTTTTGCGGACTGTTGTACGTCTCGTTCAATATGAGAACTTTCTCTTGACTTTTTATCTAAGCGGCATGAATTCCGCGCTAAACATATTGTAGTGCAATTTTCATTCAAAAAGTATGAAATTTTAACCAAAAATGTTTTGATTTTTTATTGACTTTGGTGAACACAAATTTCTTTAACTCAACTTTTTCTAAATAATGGAACTTTTTGAGCACACCATAATAAGCCCTTCTTAAAGAAAAAAGAAAGAAATTCCGTGATTAGTTGTAAAATATACCATTAGGTTTTGACCGTAACCTATCACATAATTAACTTCTAAACACAAAGTTTCGAAACCAAAAAAACATTGTTATTTTCATTTGTTCTTAGCCACAAACGTTCAAAACTCAAAAAATCTGTTCATCGCGAGTGTTTTACCAAAAAATTAGATATTTTCCATTCTTATTTTTAGCAACAGAGGTAGATACTTTGTGAAAGCTTTACACGAATCCTGAATCGGCTTTTTGGCAATCTAATTTACTAAAATTTAAATTTTTGCATTGTATTCCTAAAGAAAGTCTATTTTGCTGTCTTCTGCTGCAAATCCTACATGAGCTCGCGCAGCAAAGTCAAAAGCCTTTAACCCTTTGAATATCTTGTGCGAAAGCAGTATTAGGAGTAAAAAAATTTCATTAGTGAAATATGTTACAATTCATATTATATCTATTATGAGTATTTAAATAAGCCTATTGCTATTTTTTCAGAATTAACAAGTTTACAACCTGATATTCCAATAGAGACTACCTTAAAGAACTTATTTCCTAAATCGAACGGTCAACATTTTCCTGAGATCGTGAAAGTTGCGAATGCCATACCAAATTACATAAAACTCAATGCATACTGCATGGCAAGGTATCAAGAAAATAAAGAAATAAGAATTCACGAACAGACTGGTAAAAGCCTTGCAGAATGCGCTAAAGCTGTCAAGCAAGCATACTTTCGAACATATGAGAGGACAAACCCACCTCATCGAGGAGGACATTCCGGAGGACGCTAAAAAGTACAACTAATCCTTCCAAACCGGCATCTGTGGTCGGTGGTTAGCACGCTCCCACTAAAGCTTTAGCGCTGTAAGCACGCACGTTCGAGTCTCTGCGGATTCGTAAACTGGCCTCGCAAGAACTAATAACAAAAAGTACTATACACGGGTTTTACTGCGATTTTCCTTGTGTACTACAAAAAAATTTTAATTTAGAAAATTCTTTCAACAAAAAAAATATTGTAGGTAGATACTGGTACTGATATTTTGGAAGACTGGTGCAGCTGCTGGGGTATAAAATCAGTAGAGTTTTTTCTTGGGGAAAATATAACGTCAGAATGATGCTCTTAGGTAAACTTGTTCATAATGTATTAATGTTGAGAAAATAAACTTAGTTAATCTGTGAAAGAAAATAACTAATAATTATTTCCCAGTTCATTACGCTTCCAAAAAAAAGACAGGAATTCATTATAGAAAATAACAATTGTAGCCCAGCTGAAACATTAAAGTGATTTCTTATTTACATGGAGTAACTAATTTGCTACTGCTTTTGATTGCAAGCTCATTACAGTTTGCTGATTATTGCTAAACTAAAAAAAATGTTTAGAGAAATTAAATGTTGTATATTCTCAAAATAAGGCTATGTTAGTTGATTTTTATTGGTTCCTTTTTTTTGACAAAATAATTTAAAATATACAAGTGTCAATCCAGCAAGGGTATAATATTATATTTCTCAGAAAAAGGGACAAGTTTTTAACTTTTTTACATAACTTGCATGGTTTTCGTCAAGAATGAGATTTTAAGTCCTAAATTTAGTCATTAAAATACAGATGAGCCGCAAAATTATTTTTTTTAAATTCCCTTAATTTTCCCTAATTTTCTCTGGACAATTTTGCATTTCACCTGACCATTAATATCCAAAAACGAGGATATCAACCCGGTAGCATTACTACTATAGAATATTTCTTACATGTATGGTAATAAAGCTATTTCAAATGTGTTGTCCTTGACAGTCGTATACAGTGTCTCCTTCAGAAATTACCTGATTTTCAGATGTTTTTTTTTCTGAACTTAAAGTAAAGTATAAATATTTACTTGCGATCAAACCTCGTTCATTAAAACTTTGACAGTATTACTGTAGAATGGACTTCCCATCACAACAATTAAAGTTTTGATGCCTACCTAGGTATCGACGAGTCGATTCCAAGTGCCATTGATTACAATGTGTGTGTTGTAAGGTGCATAAGCGAAGCACGCTCTACCTTAAGACTAACTTGGTTGGGTTTGCATGGTGACAGCGCTAGAACTCTTGTTTTGGATACACTTTGTCCCTGGGAAACGTATTCTTATATTTTAAGACACTACTACAGCTTATCTCGCGTCATCTGATTAAACTATCGATATCTTTTGACAAATGTACCTCACGCCTGGTCGTTATTTTATATTGACCATCAACAATCATTCAGAAGCCCGATCGGTGCTTGATCAGTGCCTGGTCAATGCCCGACTTGGGCCTTGTTAATGTCCCATTTCCTATTATGGAGTAAAAAATACAAACAGTAATTAATTTGAATATTATTTTATCAGAACTTCTTTTCTAAATGATACACTTTTTCGCTAACTGGTTCTTTTCCTGCGATGGCCGCTCCAATCTTTCGCGTTACCGAAAATTGTTCCAATGTGGGACAACGCGTACTCTTCAATTTCTTCATATTTTGCGCAAACGACCTCTATAAATAAATGTTTGTAAAATTAGATTGATAACCTAACTGCAAATTTTTCATTTAGTCAGAATTACATAATATTCAATTTTTCATCTAACATGCATGAACAAAAGGGAGAATCCGTAAAAGGTTCCTTGTCCGGTATTCTTTGAACTGCTGTAAATCTCGCAATCAAGTTTCATAGTTAAATTTAAATTGAATTCTTCGATAAAGCTCTTCATCTCAACGTAATTTGCACTTGTAGAAACTTTAATCATTGCTTTTAGTTCCTTTACGCTTTCTTGCAATTTCTCAACTTCCGTTCGCAATATATTGATTTATTTGATTAGAGTTCTGTTTCCTGACTCAAAAGTAATACTCAAATAAACTAAATAATAAACATGTCTCTTTGTGATTGATAATCAGGTTTCTAGACTTAAACGAGAGTCTCGAGTTTGAACCGAATAGCGTAAAATTAATTTTTCAATGTAGATTTCTGTTTTTTCAACTCACCAGCTTCTCTCCTAGTTGGAGAAGTTACCTGTGGTGTCAGTGATTACTTTTTTTTAAATCGTGTAGAATCTGGAAGTTTTGATGCGTTTATCATTGACATTGTTCTTTCGTCTTTCAAAACCTTTGGCCCGGTCTTAGAAGTTGGTTCGCAATTGTGTTCGCTGGAGTGACCTGTATCATAAAGAGAAAATTTTTCATAATATATATTCAATTGAAGGTGGCAATTCAAATGGGTGCAATTTTCTATTACCGTATTTATGCTTTCGTATCTTGGAACTTGAATTTCTGAAAATTTAAATTTTTTGCCGAATCCGTTGAAGCTCCTTCTATTATGACAAAATTGAAGTTGGGTCCTTGAAAAGTGCTTCTTCGTTTATCTGAATTTTCCGCAAAGAAAGTAAAATGTAATCCTTTTAATGAATTATGGCCATCAAAAAAACGTAAATAGTATCTATGAGCAATGTCGCTGACCATTGTCTGTTTCACAATCATAATTACTATTATTGAGAACTTAAGGCTCTAAAAGTATAAACATGGATACATTGTCTATAAAATATTTATAAAAAGAATGCTTGAAGCAAAAAATGCATAATTAATTATTTGAGAAAAAACGGTACTTGTTCGTTTTTGGTCGACGAAAGTTGTTACCAATAATAGCTAGTGGATCAGATATTGGTTCCACGCAGGCTGTGGCGACGGTTTCGGTTAATTTCGGAATTTCTTATAAGTCTACTATGTTGGCATAATTAGCGAACTATATCTATGGTTGAGAAGGTTATTAATATTTTTGTAAAAGTATTCTTATTTAAAAATTAGCAAAATGCTTCTTCGATCAATTTAAATTGCGAGACATTTGAATATACTTGTCTTTTACTTTGAGAGATATCAATTACAACTTGAATACTGAACATTGTAAATATATTCTAGGACAAAATACTTCATAATGATATATTTCACTTTTTAGGGGTTTTTAAACGTTATGATTTGTCATTAAATAATTATATTTGACCCAGTCATAATATTTTTATTATAATTGCCTGCATGACCAACAATTTTAATAGAGTAATCTGGCCAATCATCGGGCCCCTTGTTTTTCTATTAAGCTGTAGGGAATGCTATTTCGTTCTTCAGTATAAGGCTCTGGCATCTATTTGGTAACAAACGTTTTTTTAATTCTATCAAACTTGATCTATTTCAATAGTGTAATATCTACATTTCTATTGAATTTTTGAATACGTATTTATGTCTAACACATTTATATACGCGACAGAAAAGTTTTATTTTTATATCTAAAATAAAATGTTTTATGGGTCAACAACTAATATCGTAAGGATTTACAATTATTTAAGATTAGATTATAAGTGATAAAGATTAAATACTGGTGCGTGTAAAGGAAGTAAGGTTATGTTTTCGAAAAATCGGTTTTCTTACGTACCTTGAATATATGCTAGAAAATTAGTGCACCAACCAATTACAACGAATTATTATGCACTCAACAACAATGCCAAGTGAGTTTCCATTGTGTAAAAGAATGATAAAGAAATATAATTATAAAATAATTAATCAGTTAGACACGCCGGGACCGCTGCGACTATAAACAATCTGGACATTCAACATGTCGGAGAGTATACATTTATGCAAATAAAAATGTTATTTTAAATACAATGCTTCATTTTGCACTTAATCTTTTTCATTATTTATATGATACTATTATAATAAATTCATTAATCTGGAATAGAATCCTGGTGGAAATTTTTAATTCATTTGCCTCATACGTATATCTTTTTTTTGAGGTAATATCACTGTCACAGTGGAAATGAATATTGCAAAGCGGTAGTTTCAAATCTTTATAAATACAGGTGTTATATCATTGATGAAATAATATTGATAGCTGCTTTCACAGTGTAAATTGTTACATATCATTGAAATAAATTTTAACCTTTTACGTAGCGTTTCATAATTAAAAGTAAAACGCTGTAATATATAAAATATTTTAACTTTACAAAGCACATTTTGCTTTTCCTGGAGGCTTTCTGGATTTAAAACAAGAGTGCATAATAGATATATTATTCTTTTCTTATTAGTTAACAACACTTTATATCTGAATAACTTTTTTTATGACATAGCAATTTACGAGTATAAATAATTTTATTGCTCTCGTAAATGGAAAAAAAATTTTGAAAACACTGTGCTACAATATTTTTTCAAATTAAAATACGATTATTTTACATACTTTTCATCAATCTTAGTTTTCACAATTGTATTTGTGATGCAAGAGTAACATACAGTATACTTTGATTGGACCTCATTCCCTCAAGTTTATGTTTAACCTAACTGTTCTACTTTTTACGTAATTAAGATTAACATTCAATATTACATTGCTTGATTCGCGATGCAGCTCCCACATATATAAGTCTTTAGAATTAGTGGTATATAAAGATAATGATTGCTTTTTCTTTCAAGAGAGACTCATTTTAGAGCATAACAAAATTGTTAGGTGACTTCGTTGTTGAAATACTTTCTTCAAACTAAAGTTTTATGATGTTTAATTTTACTGATTTCAAAATCAAAATTTTATGAGGTATTTGTGGCTTTGAAGGATCAATTTTACTTGACTTATGTAATCGTTAACAAATTTAAGCTACAGGGCGGTTTGCACTTGGGATCAGACTCATTTACTTTCCTAGATAGTTTTCAAAAGGGGAGGCACATATTTCGCTGAAATTGCATCCCATTGCTATGGCGTCATCAGCAGCATGGATAGCGCAATGCATGTTTAGAATCTGTATGTTAGAATATAAGCCACGCGATTGTGAAAAAAAGATTTGTAAATATTTTTTTGCATGTTGCTCATATTTCTTCATCAAATCGTCGTTGCATAGAATCCCTACAGCTGTGTGTAAAAGCAAAAGTTTATATAAACAGGTGTAGCTAAGAATATCTTTTAAGGGCATGTGATACTTCAACGCGTGGTAAATCAGGTTCAGTTCCCCCAGGTTTTTGTCCACAAAAACTAAAA
>JAUELO010042040.1:0-10335 GCA_032357855.1 Amphibolips quercusostensackenii | reverse complement strand
TAAGGTTTAAATTTCTGATCTGCCTCGTTTAGTTTTATCCAAACGTTACGTTGTCCGCGATATATTCCGTAAAGCTTACGGAATATATCGTGGACAGCGTAACGTTCGGATAAAACTAAATGAGGCGGATGAGAAATTTAAACCTTGGGACAAAATAAAGATAACTGATAATGCATTATATCCTCAACATGGAAAATTTGAAGAACCAGAAGAAATAAACAATGAACGTAGTAGCTGATTTGTCAATCAATGAATTCAATTATTTCCAACCACCAAGAAATACATATGTTCGAGCTTTTTCTTTATGTAATTTTTCATGTGAAAAGAGGAAACCTCCATCTTGTGTAAGATTTGGTATAGTAGGAATCGACTATATGGTTGTAGTAATGTAGTATACTAAGAATCGACTACATTGTTTCTACTTTTACTACTGGAGTCTAACTCTATTCTCCATAATGTCAAAATTGCCTAAGTTAATTATTTAAATGCCTCAATAAAAATAATTGCTTGATGCTTTTTATGTTGTGAACTGATTAATTAATTATTAACTAAAGTTATTAAAACTCACATTCTCTTGAATTAATTTAAAAGGTTATTAATTGATCAAATTTTCAGAAATGAAAGTTCAAAATATGAAAAAATTAATGAAAAGAAGTAAAAATCATTTGAATGTTTTGATGAAAATTATAGTTTAATAACTATTTTGTGAATTGATTAATTAATGATTAGCTAATTAATTTATTTCATAACAATAAACTAAATAAACTTTTTTTTAAATTAAGTAATTAAATTTCGTATGCACTTCAAGGTTATGCAATTGAATATTGGCTATAATTTGTATAATAAAAGTTTAATGAAAATGATTGTTCATTGCTTTTTATTTTATAAACTGAGTTATTAACTATGGACTGATTAATTCTTTTACAATATAAAATTACTTAAGATTGAATTTTAATTGTTTTCAGTTAAATAACATAGATCGATTATTTACTTTCAGATTATGTAATTATAAATTGGCCATCATTTGTATAATGAAAGTTTATTTTTTATTCAAAATACCCCTATTACAATTATATATTTTTTTTAATGTTTGTGATATTCTAAAATGAGTATCTGAATTTAATTTTCAAAATTATACGTACATATGATTAGCTTTTTTCGAAAATAAGAATAAAAGGTTATTAATGATTGAAATTTTCAGAAATAAACACTCAAGTTACAAAAAATATAAAGTGAAAATTATTTGAATGTTTCAATGAAAATTAAGGCTTTTTACGTTGTAAACTGAATAATTGGTTATTGACTGATTAATGTTTTTCATAATATTTAATTACATACGGTTTAAATTTTAATTTTTTTCTACTAAGTATCATAAATTGATTATTTATTTTAAGGTTATGTAATTAAATATTGGCTATAAATTGTATAATAGAAGTTTATTCATATTAAAAATACCCTTATTTCAGTTACATAATTTTTAAAATGTTTCTGATGCTGTGAAATAATTATCTAAATTCAATTTTCAAAAATATATTTTAATTTTTTTCTGGTATTAGTAAAAAAGGTTATTTATAATTTTAATCTTCGGCGATGCAATTTTAAAATTTTTCAAATATATAAATTAAAAATTTTTTCAATAATTTAATAAATAATGTTAAACATTATTTTATTATTAGTTTTCTTGATCATCATTATAGTATTATTAATTTATTTTATTAAAACTTAAATTTTCTGGAATTATTTAGAAAGCTTATTAATAAATAAAATATTCATAAATTAAAATTAAAATTAAAATTATATGTTTATATATATACAGTAAAAATCATTTAAATCTGTCAATAAAAATAATAAGTGTTGATGCTTTTTATGTTGTGAACTGATTACTTATTGACTGATTCTATTGAAACTTATATTTTCTGGAATTAGTTTTAAAGTTTATTATTAAATTTTCATGAATGAAAGTTCAAATTAAAAAAATATATATTAAGCGAAAATGATTTTAAGGTTTTAATGAACATTATAGTTTAATGCTTCTTATTTTTTGAAATGATTAATTTTAGATTTTTCCGGAATTAGTATAAAAGGTACTAATTAAATAGATTTTCAGATATGAAGGTAAATATTTAAAAAAAAAGGTAAAGTAAAAATTATTGGAATGTTTAAATGAAAATGATAGGTTAATGCTTAAATGAGTATTTGAATTCAATCTTTAAAAATATATCTAAATAATACTTTATTATTTTTTCGGAAATTAGTATTAAAGCTTATTAATAATTTAAATTTTGAGAAATGAGATTTCAAGTTAAAAAAATATAAAGTAAAAATTATATAAATGTTTCAATAAAAAAAATTGTTTAATGCTTTTTATGTTGTAAACTGATTAATTGACTATTGACTAATTTTTTTCACAATATTAAATTACATAAGAATTTTATTTTTATTTTTCTCTGTTAAGTAACATAAATTGATCATTTATTTTAAAATTATGTAATTGAATATTGGCTATAATTCGTATAATAGAAGTTTATTTACATTTAACATATTTTTATTACAATTATATAAGTTTTTAAATTGTTTATGCTGTTTTGAAATACGTCTCTGAATTTAGTTAGCAAAATTACATGCAACTATGTTATAATTTTATTCCGAAAGTAGTTAAAATTTTTTTTAATAATTCAAATATTCATTGCAATATAATAAGTTAGAAATTTTTCTAATGTGTCAATTAAAATAATTGTAAAATAATTATAAAATGAGTATTGAAATTATTTAAAAAAATTATATGTAAATATGTTTTGATTATTTATTAGTTTATTTTGATACGTTTTTATTGTTACAAAAAATTTTTATTCTTTATAATCAATGTGAAAATTTATCAATAAATCATATTTTAAGAAAGGAGAGTCAAAACAAAAAATATAATGTAAAACTAATGTACACATTTCAATGCAAATAGATGTTAAATGATTTTTATATTGTGAACTGTATATCAGATCGGAATATAATTTAAAAAATTATAGGTATTAATGTTTTAATGATTTGGCGAATAATAGTAATCTTAAATAAAATGATTCTACGTTACATGGATTCACTGAATATATTTTATCAGAATCTAATTTTAGAAAAAATTTAGTGTTCAAACATTTTCAACAAATAAATAATTATTCGAAAATTGGGTCAATGATAAAAATTAATATTAAAGTTGGCGCGCGCATGTGCGCGCTTATAATAGTATAGAATAACATTAAAGTAGATACAAAAGCTTCATTTTGTTTTTTTTTTAAATAAATAATTATAACCATCATCCACAAAATAGTATGTCTCTTTTTTCAGTTGTGTCTCTACTTACCTTAATTTAATACGCAGGGGAGACCATCCTACAGCAGATGATGATCTCTCAATAGATAATCAATAATTATGAGCACAAATATAGTAAAATGATCAATTTTAATTTTAATATACTAGCAACTATCGTGTCTTAGCTATTGATTAAATTGAATCAATTATTTTATATACATTACTATTTTACACTTATGATTATCTAATGTAGGATCATTATCTACTATAAGGTGGTTTTCCCTAACTGTGTTTAAATACCTATACATGTTGAATTTATTAAAAATTGAGTGTCTTATTTTTGGCGAAAATTTAAAACTAAAAGACATTTTATTACGAAGTTTATAAACTCCGATCATGCATTTCTCTTTTTAGCCAATACAATAATAGTCTGAATAATCCATTCAGCTTGAAGTGTCCGCACTAAACAATTTCTGAAATCATTCAGAGATTATGTATGAAAGAAAAAATCGCGACGTAATAAGCTTTTCATTCAGTATTAATTTCATTTAGTAAATCAAAATTTTCTGAACATTATGTCTGTAACATTTTACCCAATAATATCCAATATAATTTTTTTTGTAGAAAACAACCATTAGCATATTTCTAATAAAATATTTTATATAACTGAATTTTTTTGTGAAACCCAACCTATGTTCTATATTTTTGAAAATATTCCTATTTTGCTCAGGGGCTGTACTTAAATTACGTAGCGGATTACGGGCCCTCTCCAAGACCACCCTCACATCTGTAAGGAACTGTGAAAAAATATTTTTACCGCCCCCCCCCTTACTGTACGTAATTTATGGTTTCCAGAAATAATAAGATATGGTACATGCAACTTATGGAAATTTTTTTTATTTAAGACAATACATACCGTGCTGTGTGAAAACCTCATTTTCAAAATTCGATGAATTTCTCGGACCATCGGTATTCAAATAATAGAATTTATTCTGGTAATGTTTTTTAACATAGAACGCATAAATAGAATTAAACAATATTTTAGATACAAATTAAAAATTTATTTATTTATTTTAAACAAACAATGAGTTTTCTACCATAAAAAATGGCTTGTCAACAAAATAATAGAATTTTTAACAGAACAATTAAATTTTCAACAAAGTAATTGAATTTTTAACCGAAAAAGACGGATCCTCAACAAAAAAGTATAATAGTTGATATTTCAACAAGCAAAGATTTAATTTCATAAAGAAATTAATTTTAGCACGAAAAAAACAAATTTTCAACAAATAAAGATTTTTCATTCACGAAAGAAGAAAATTTCACCTAAATTGTTAAACCTTCAAGCCTAAAGACGAATTTTCTATGACAAAAATTTAATTTTCAACCATAAAATATGAATTTCCAACAAGAAATATGAATCTGCAAACAAAAAATAATTTCTCAACAAATTGTTTCAACCAAAATATTTAAATAGAATAGTTAAATCCTCAACCAAAGAAGAATAATTTTCATCCAAACAGTTCCATTTTTATTTAAGAAAGATAAAATTTCTATCAAAAATATGAATTTTCAATCAAGAAGATTTATTTTTGACAATTAAAAAAAAAACGAATTTCTAACTAAATACGTAAACTTTAAAGTAATAAAGATACATTTTCAATCAAAAAATAAAAATAGTAAAACTTTTTGTTTGAAAAGTTAGCATTTAATTACAATGATGTATAATATAAGTGGATTAGTGAAATTGAGAAGATTAGCAAAATACATGAATTTTCAACCAAGAAAAATAATTTTGTACAAAAAATACGAATTTTTTCTAAATTGCTGAATTTTTAAGTAAAAGAAAAAAATTAAATATTAAAATTAATTTGTCAAATTTTCAGTTCAAAACCCAATTTTTCACAAAATAGTTCAATTTTCAAACAAAATAATGAATTTTTAACTCAAGTGGTGAATCTTTAACTGGAGTAGTTGAATATAAAACCAAAAAGATCAATTTTCAACCAAGAAGATTAATTTTCTACAAAAAAGACGATTTTTAACTAAATAGATGAATTTTCAGGTACAAAAGAAAAATTTCTAATTACAAAAAAAATTAATCAGAGTTTTAGTGAAAAACTACATTTCCCACAAAATAGTTCAATTTTCAACTAAAGTGATGAGATTTCAACTCAAATGACGAATCTTCAACTGGAATTCAACAAAAATTTCTAACTTAAATGATCATATTTAACTAAAATAGTTAAATTTTTAAGTGGAAAAACATTTCGACTAAAAATTAATTAATTAATATTTAACTAGAAGGGTTAAATTTTCAAATAAGAACAATCAATTTTCGACTGAAAATTAATTAGTGTAATTTTTAGTAAAAAACGAATTTTCGACAAAATTGTTAAATTTTCAACCAAAGTTGGGGCCATTACATTTTAACTTTTCTAACTTCTTTTAACGGCATATTGAAAAATACTCAGGAGAGCACAAAATGCGCGTAAAAAAAATATTTTCAAATGTATTATCACCATCGAATAGTTAAATTTTTAACCTAAACACAATTGAAATTGAATTGAACTAAATTGCTTTGAGTTGAACTTTAAACCAAAAAGATAAATGAAATAGATTCATTTTCAAAAAAAAATTAACAATAAAATACATGAATTGTCAAGTAAAGAAGGTAAATTTTTAATTAAAAAATAATAATAGTAAAATTTTCAGTTTAAAAAACTTATCTTCAACTGAAATGATGGATTATCTAACTGGATTAGTTAAATTGAGAATATTAAAAAATACATGAAGTTTCAACCCAGAAGATTAATTTTTTACAAAAAATACGATTTTTAACCGGTTGAATTTTCAGGTAAAAAAGAAAAATTTTCAACTAAAAATTGATTAGTCCAATTTCCAGTTAAAACCAAATTATGCACAAAATAGTACAATTTTCAACCAAAGTGATGAATTTTTAACTCAAATGGTAATATTTACCTAGAATAATTGAATATTCAACCAAAAAGATTAATTTTCAACTAAAATTATAAATCTTTCGCGCGAATAGTTAAATTATTAAACATAAATATGAATTTTCAACCATGAATATTAATTTTCTACCAAGAAGACGAATGTCTTTCAGTTAAAAAAATTAAAGTTTAACCAAAGAGATGAATTTTTAAATAAAATGACAGAATATTCAAATAACATAGTAACATTTTCTTAAAAAAAATCAGTTTTAAATAAAAACAAAAAAATTTTCAATAAAATAGACACCTTTTTATCAAAGAAATGGATTTTCATTTCAAATAATGAATCTTAAACAACAAAATTAATTTTTTTTAAAGTGTTTGATTTTTAACCAAGTAGTTAAATTTCCATCCAAAGGCGATAAATTCTCAACGATGTAATAATTAATATTTCAACCAAAAAAGAATTTAATTTTAAATACATAACAGTTAAATTTAATAGAAAAAGACAAATTTTTAACAAAAGTTATATTTTCAATTAAAAAAGATTTTTCAGTCAAGCAAGAGAGAATTTCAATAGAATTTTCAACAAAATAGATGGATTTTCAACTACAAAAAAAAATAAACTTAGAAATACTAAGCAACAAAAAAATTAATTTTTAAGAAAAGTGTTTAACTTTCAACCAAGTAGCTGAATTTCTATGCAAAAAAGATTGACTCTTAACAAAAAATATAATAGTTGATATTTCAAACAAAGAAAATTTTAATTTTCAGAGAAAATAGATGAATTTAACAAAAAATACTACATTTCAACTAAAAAAGACCAAACTTCAAGCAAAAATAGATTAGTTAAATTTTCAGTTAGAAGAAAAATCATTTTCAGCCCCAAAAAAAAAAATTTTAACAGAATAGTTATTTTTTTACACTAAAGGTACCAAAAAGGACGAATTTTCAACAGAATACATGAATTTTCAACTCAAAATTACAAACTTTCAATCAATATTGGAATACCTTAATTTTCAGTTAAAAAAAAAAAATAATAATTTTCAGAAAAAAAATGTTCGCAGAATATTTGTTTGCTTAACTAAAGAGACTAATTCACAATTAAAATTATGGATCCTTGATAAAAAAAAATAATTTTTAACCAAAGTTTCTAGCTTTCAAACAAGTAGTTGAATTTTCATTCAAGAAAGAGAAATTCTCAAGAAAAATCTTAATAGTTGATATTTCAACAAAAAAAAAGATATGTATTAAAAAAATTTCAGCCAAACTGCTTAATTTTCAAGAAATAACATAAATTTTCAACCGAGAAGGTTGATTTCCACCAAAAAGAAAGAATTTTAAAAAAATGCGTAAATTTTTTACGAAAAATGTTATAGTTGATATTCCATCAAACGAAAATTGGAATTTCAAATTTAAAACATTTGAATTTTACACAAAAGACAAATTTTCAACAAGAATTGAATTTTCAAATAAGAAAGATTTTCGGTTAAGACAAAACAAAAATTTTAAGCAAACTGCTGAATTTTTAACCAAAATGCTAAATTTTCAAGTGAAAATATGAATTTTTAACTCTGAAAGTTAATTTTATATTAAATATGAATTTTCAGCAATACACATAAATTTTCAACTAAAAAAGATCAAATTTTAACTAAAAATGGAATAGTCAAATTTTCAATTAAAAAAAATTTATTTAAGAAAGTTTACCAGAATAGTTATATTTTGACAAAAGAGATGAATTTGCATCTTAGGTGATGAATCCTTGATAAAAAAATTTGTTTTTACCAAAAGTTTTTAAGTTCCAAACAAATAGTTAAATTTTCATTCAAAAAATATAAATTCTCAAGAAGAAATGTGATACTCGATATTTCAACAACAAAAAAAATTTTTTTTAATATTTTAACAAAACTGCTTAATGTTTACGAAAAAAATATGAATTTTTACCCTATTGTTTACAAATTTTCAGAATTATGAAGATTATTAGATTATTTTGTCATAGCTAAATCCTCGAAACCATAAACTTTAATACAAAATAATCAGTCATTTATTATTTTTCCACACAAGAAAAATATATCAATAGGATCCGATACAAGATCAATACTAATCAAATAAATATTTCCTCATCTTACCTCAATTCGGTCCCTCTGTGAAGCCACTGACCCAGCACTTTTAACCCCATATTGAAAAATCCTCTAAAGCACACAGACGCACGTAAATAAAATATTTATGGGCCCGCACTGAATTTACTTGACCCCAATTTTTGAAAACATTTAATAAATCAATAAACAGAAAAAACTCAACCGGTGGTTTCTTCCGTTAAATTTTTTGAAGTCGGTGGAATAAATTACCGACATGCGCGCACGATTCCGCCGAATAATCTGAAGTCAGCCGACCAGCGTTCGAGAGTCGAGATATCGATTTTCTGGACCAACTTCCACAACGTCGCCAGCTTCGTTGTTGTCTTTCCCCGGTGCGGTCGATTGTTTCGCGCGTTTTCCGTTTTCTTGTTTATTGTTGTGAAATACTGTGAATTAAAAAAAAAATGAATTCGTGTACGGATCCTTTGCGTTTAAACGAAAAGCGGCTTTTCAAAGAACTGAAGGAAAGTCTGCCAAAAGGTGCGAAGGAGACTAGGAACATTATCGAAATTCGTGAAGACATCCTGTACGTCTGGAATGCCGAAAAATGCTGTATTTTAAAATTGGACGTTGCCGCCACTCGCGCAAAAGCTGATCAGGATGTTTCTTATCAGGTAAATAATTATCATTGTCGTTCGTCTGTTTCCTGATCTTACATTTTGTTTTTTATTGTTTCGAATCGACCTGTCACTCTTGGGACAATGTAACCTTAAATGTCGTATTTTCTAGGTAATTATGCTTTAAAAGCTTCCACAAAGTTCGTACGATGATGCTTTTATTATTAAACATGTACTTTAGGAATGCTTTCGTCTTTTTTACTCCGATTTATAAAGTGAAATTGCGCTGGCTGACCTCGTGACAGACATAACCTCAATTCAACCATGTGAGAGACATAAAGGTTGTTTTTACGTGCTTGCTTGGTGAGATATTTAAAAGACACTAGAATTATTGTAATATTTCAGATTAGAATGCTAATTAATGCCAGATTTTTTATTCTCTCGATAAGAATTGTTTTGTAAATTCAAAGTTAGAGTACTGATCACTTGGGCGCTAAAAAATATATTAACTCAACCAAACTGTTCATTTTCCAACCAAAAAGATGAATTTTTAACTAAGAAGATAATTTTCAGGGAGGCGACTTGACTGGGACCGGGAATTTACTTAATAAACCGGGAATTTACTTCTGATCGCAGTAAAATTCAAGTTTTTGTTATCAATTTTTTTTTTATCTAAAAATTTAACTATTCTAGTAGAAAAGCTAACCATTTTGCTGAAAATACGCCTTTTTGTAAAGAATTATATTTTAAAGAGATAATTGAACTATTCTATTTTTGGTTAAAAATTTCTTTTCTCCCTTTTTTCAATTACTAGTTTTGTCTCCAATGAGCCGAAAAGTAAGTTAGTTTGGAAGTCTGTTTTTTAATTGTAAATCTTTTTCATGATTTTTTAACATACAAAATTTTTTCATAAGAAAATAGAATTCTGTTCGATCTTAAATTAGAAATTTATTTATTTTTTAAATGAAATTTCAACTATTTGTTTGACAATTTATGTACTTTGTGAAAAATTCGTCCTTTTGATAGAAAATTAATCTTTATGGTTAAAAATGTCTCTTTTTCATAAAAATTTCAACTATCCCAGTTGAAGATTCATCATCTTAGTTAAAAATTGATCATTCCTAGTTGAAAATTCAACAATTTTGACGAAAATTGGTCTTTTTTAATAGAAAATTCATTAATATTGTAGAAAATACCCGTATTTTGCTAAAAAATCGATTTTTTAATAAAAAATTATGTTTTTCTTTGAAAGTTAATTTTGTCGAAAAATTTTTCTTGTCGGTTAAGAATTTAAGTATTCCAGCTAAATATTTATCATTTCAGTTGAAAATTCATCATTTAGGTTGGAAATAAAATTACTTGGTTAGAAGTTGAACTCTTTTGTTAATT
>JAUELO010042030.1:0-10335 GCA_032357855.1 Amphibolips quercusostensackenii | reverse complement strand
CAGACTGCATGCATACGGGAGATCTTGTTTGTGAACAATTTGGTCTGATGCCCCATCACAACCTTATTTTGGATGGAGTTTGAGAAACTTGGCATTTTTTTTTATGAAACTTTTAGTTCTAGGAATCTCTATCATACGTTTTACCTATGCTTCAGCAGTTCTTGTAACTTAATTGAGACTCTCTGATCAGTAATAGTAAGTGCTAATTGGAGAGGATAACTTCGCTTTTTCGCATCGATCAGATTTTTATACGGGACAAAAATGTTTGCATTTCTGGCTTTCGCTTTGAGGCGAATTATTTCATACTGATCCTAAGAAAACTTCGCATCTTTAATTATTGCAATAGCCTCGTCATCAATGAATATAATGATGCTTTCCTCTATCATATTTTTATCTGCATCATTTAACACTTTAGTTATTTTGTTTGCTAATTTTGTTTTTTCAGCAGCTCTTAGATTTCTAAGGAAGGCTAGTTGAATCTAAAGTTCAGAATGTCATTCCTGAATTCCTTAAAGCTTCTATCTTTGCGTTGACGTAGAGCTGCCTGAAATATCTTTTTTAGAACGTCTACCGATCTTTGATGTAGTCAAAGCAACAGTGAATTTCGTGAAGTGCCATTTGCCGTGTCTACTCTTGAGCTTTTCTTTTTCGTAAAAAGAAGATTACCAATTTTTCTTGAATGTAAGAATAAAGAACTGCAATACTTCGTCAGTAACTAATTGCATTTGTTTATCATCGACTGAATGATTTTCTTGGATAGGATTCCAAAGCATACGAGATAAATCAGTGTCATTCATTTTGTGATTTTGCATTGCAATATCACGCAAGCTCTCTATTAGCACCTCCAGAGAAGTCATCTTGAAGCGCAGGTTGAAAAAATTTTTTTTAAGTTTTTTAATAATAAATAAAAGAACAAAGAAGCAAAGAACCAGCTGTTTCCTCTCGTTGAACAAGAATCATGCATGCGCATGTAATATATGTTGCCATCTGGTGGCGGCAGGCAGAATATCTTGTATGGTGGTGACATAGTGGCATAATCAAATTGAAAAATAATGGGTAAAGAAAAAATTAAATGGAAAGACGATGTCACTCTACACTGGAATGTCCAGATTATGGATATGTTGATTTATATCTATATTATTCGTTGATAAAGTAAACAAATTATATCAGATGACAAAAATACATCAAAGTGGATCACAGGCAATGAAATTCAAAGACAATCGAAAGAAAATTTGGTTCGCTTCTGCCTAAAACTGTCCAAATCATGCATTTGTTTATAATTACTGTTAATAAATTTAACAAACTATATGAAATGACAAAAATACATCGATGTGTGTCACAGACAATGAGATTCAAAGACAATCGGAAACTCGGTTCATTCCTGCCTAAAGCTGTTTAAATCATGCATTGGTTTATAATAATTGTTATACAATTTAACAAATTATATCGGATACCACATTTGCATGATCACATTTTACCTCATTGCTCTAAATAAGCGATTTAGATACATAAATATACTTAACAAAAACATAATCTATTATACTGTATATTTGTTTCAAATATTTGTTTATAACAAATAACTTGACATATCAACAAATTCTTTTTTCCCCCGACCCTTATTAATCAAACCTGAGGCCTGATGGCACTAAGAAAAATTTTTACAGAAAATTTAAAAAAATAATTTTCAAAACAACATTTTTTTCGCTATTTGCAGCTCTATAAAAAATTCAAGCAAACAAAAATTCAAAAATCGGCCTGAACGGATTTCTTAAAAATTTAATGCTGAATTTTTTTAAATAAAAAAATTGACAATCGATGAAGAATTGTGACCTACAGGTTACTTTGAACATCGTTTTTTTTATTTCGCCCCACTGTGCACTGCTACAAGCCAGTACAGCACCCTTACTACTCCTTCATCTTGCTTTGCTCCCACCCCCTACTTTTTACAAAAAAAGTCCTCTTAGACTTTCTTTCACACCTGTTTCTTCCTGTCCTACATTCACATTTTCTTTTCTACTTTTATTTTTCAAAACCCTACCTTTGCCGCTCTCCCATTTTCTTTGTATTTCGCATTACCCCCAAACTTTTCTTCCCAGCTCTACGATTCTACTACTACCACTTTCTCGCTTTTTTTTCATTTGAGCCTAACTTTACCTAGCTTGCCTCTAACCCACACCATTCCCTAATCCTTTCCTTAGCCGCTACCTCATTCGTTTCGTTTCTACGCCCTCCCACTATTTCTTATAATATGTTTCTTCACTGTCTCCTAAATATCTTTCTTCTCTTTCTTTTTTCCCCTGTTATTCACTTTTATGCTTAATCAGCAATACACCTTTGCAAGTCTTTTTTTTGCATCCTCCTTTCAGAACATAGTCTCCTCTTCTATCCGTTTCTTTTTAACTTCTTCAGCCTTCCTTATCGACACTACCTGTCTCTCTAATCCTTCTACTTTCCCTCTTGGCTCTTTCTTCTCGTTGTTCTATTTCTTATCTCTGTTCTTCAAGTCCTCCCTTATGCCTTACATCTGCTCCTTAGTCCCCTGTACATTCTCTCTTAGTCCCTTATCTCTGCTAGCAACATCCCTAGCGCCTCCTTTTCCAAATGCCCCTTTATTTTGGAGGGAAAGGTGACCTACGCGTTCTACCGCTTTTCTTGAATGGACTTTTAACTATGCTTTTCTCTAAACTCTTTTAACTATCTATCTTCCTCTTTTGTAAGAAGAGATCCTCACTTTCACTTGCGCTAGACACTTACTCCCTCGACGCGTCGCTCGGCACAGGGCCACTCACTGCCAACCGTCGCGTCGCGTCGTGGCGTGTGGGAAATTTCCCCATCGTCTACTTTGCTACTAGCACTTCTATCATTCTCGCTTATAACGAATATAGAATATACATTATAATCTAATGAAACACGTAGTACTCATTATTCGAATTGTTTTTTACACAATTTATCAATAAATTAGTCAGTTTTTCTCTGATTAAAAGAAATGAGAATGGTTTCTGCTGTTGTCTCATCCTTGGTGATATCCTCCATTCTGTTGGTGAATCTTACAATATAATATCTATAATTTTAAGTATACGTTTTAAGGCTATACGCAAAACAATATTTGTGAGATATCATCTACATTCTATCACAATTGCTATTATTTTAAGCCCTATTTGTATTCATCCAGAATAAGTACGGATGGGGCACTTTTAAATTATAATCATTGCGCGTAATTAGGCCAGCTTCATAGGTAGACGGTTAAATAGTGGAGTTATTAAAATATCATTCGAACCGGATTAAGAGCAACGAGCTAGCACTGTGATGTCAACACTTAGGACCTTATGTACATATTAATAGTCTTTGAACCCAGCACCTTAGTATTTCTACAATCTTCCAAAAATTATCAAAACATTGATGCAAATGTGTCGATACAGCACATAATACTTAATTCTCAATTAATTATGTAATTAATTTTAATGAGCAATCTATAACAATTGAATTTGATCACCATTATAATAAAAACGATATGGCTACTCATAAATTATGTTCTTGAATGACAATAGAATAACAGTAACATTTTATACTATAGCCCTTAAAGAAAATTAAATATTGTTTAATTATGTCTAGGATTATAAAATAATGATTAAAAAATAGTGTATACTAATAAATCGTATTGGTCAAAGCTAATTTTTATGAAGATTTATCAGTTGGCACAAATTTATAATATAATCAATTAAAAATAATTAAAAATTATCAATTAGTTATATTCTTAAATATTGCTTAGAAAATGTGTGTGTATCATGCTAAAAATAGTATAGTTTGAAATATTGAATAAACAAACAAAACCTAATTTTTAATAGAATCACTTCTATTAGGACAATTTCTGGAAAATTTTGAAGAGTCTTTGTTACATATTAGGGAATGTAGCAAGTTCTAAATTACAGTAAAAAAAAATAATTATGTAACAGTCTTTTACAATGCTTTACATCTTCGCAAGGATTTTACGAAAATTTGTGTCTTCTATTAAAGTAAGCGTTCATATGTCTGGAATTAGAGACAAATGACTACTTTTTCTTTTGAGAGTTTGCAGTGGAATTTCTCTTAATATGTTCACATTTTTTTAAGTAAAGAATTTAAGATTCGGAACGTTGAACGTGTGTTATCATCTAACTTTTTAATTTCAAAAAGCTTTTGTGTACTTCGTTTGCCGCAATTTTTTCGTCCTCGGCAATTTGCAATAGACTGATGGACATTAACTATGCAGTTTTTCTTTTAATCAATAAGCCTTATAAGGTTCGCAAAATCATGCCAACAAAACGTGGCTTGTTTTGATAAATAAATATGAGTTTCTCACGCATTTGCCTTCTTCAATTGAAACTTCTTCTTTAATAAACCTATGAAAGGAGATTTTGTGGTTTCTTTAATTACTTCAGTTTGTGATATATGACAAACCTGAATTCAGCTATACATATATATTTGAAATTTTAGGAATTATTGAAAGAAAACTAATTGTTATAATAATAAACCAAGAGCATAGTTAAATTGTACTCAGCAGCATCTCTAGAAATTTTCTTAGTCACGTTAAGAAAAGTTTTTGGAAACAATTAAATTGTTAATAAATTGTTATAAATATTCTTTAATAAAATAACCCTAGAAGTTTTTCTAATCACTGAGAAAAAATAATTATTCAAACAAGTAAAACGTTAGCAATAATTTTCTACGTTCCCAATTGTTGAAGTCCAAGAAAGGTTTCTGATTTTCCAAATAGCTTCAAAAATTCATGAAAATCTTTAAAATTTGTACAGCAATCTGATAAAATCTAAATTTTGTTTTATATAATTATAATATGAATAAATAGACAATAAATAAAAAACACATAACAAATAAATAGTAAAAAATATGAAAGGGTTTGAAAAGGAGCGAGAGGGCGCCTAAAATTGTAATATCTAAAGGCTCATTTTTTTTTAAACTGGCAATGCAGCGTACGATATAATACTTAAAGAAAAATATTTTCCGCTTTCACTTTTTGCAGAGTTGAGTTTGGAGTTCGAGTGCTTACCTAATGGTGCTCCTATCCCGTGTGTCCCTCGCACCAGAAATTCTTTTTCTCCTGAAAGAGATCATTCTCCTAAAAGGTTTTTTCTATTTCTTTATTCAATTTTCAAAATCGACCTAATTTTTAATAGTAAAGTGTCAAATGCTTTTTTGTTTTGAAATTTACCAAATTTGATTATTTGAACATTCATCATTGTTATAAATAATTTTTCCGCCAGAATTTATTCTTCGGTCAGACCTTCACTTCCTGACGAGCCACCTCTTCGTGCCAGGTCCCGGTCTCCTCCTGTCCACCTTCCTGTACCTGACAGCTCCAGGTTTACTCCTGCCAGGAAATTTTGCTTACGCCGAGATTTATTTGATCTTGGACTGATTAAATTTGTGCGACTTATTCCTAAGGCAAATCCAAACCGGCAATTCGAAATTCGAAGGTACACGTTCACTCCTGATAAACCCATTCATTTGAAAGGAGGACTTCAAGACCGTTTTCCCATGCCGACAGAAGAACAAAATGTATTATCAACATCAAATAGGTACATATTTGCATTAGTGGAGGATACTAAATATCTTCGAGGAATATTCACATTCAGAAATCACATGCCAGTTCCAGTTGAAAAACGGGTAAAAATAAATATGGTCAGCGGAGCGGTTGAAGATATGACCGCAACAGAAATTCGGGAATCTCCTTTAGGCAAATGTCGTCCAATCTCAACGAATTTCAATTTAATAGTTTTACCCGCGTAGAAAATTGTCTGGGAACTATTTTTAACTTGCATAAAATACCTATATCCCTTATGTGGTGCTTTTAAGGTGATGTAGTCTAGGGCTTAGTAGAAGTAAATTATTCTTGTATCACTAAACGCCAGTCTGAACGAGCTATTTTGATGTTAGACACATAAGTCAAGCTGACATTCTAAGTCTTTTGTATTCTCTAAACTCTCCTAAATTATTTTGAATTTTTAGATACTTTCCAAATTGTCGAAATTCCGTTAAATTCTTATTAATTTAGAGACTGGACGCTGAGTTAATTCTCCGTAGTGTGTAACTTGCAATTAAAGTTGAACTATCGTTCAGAATTAAAGTTTGTCTCATTAATAGGACGTTTTCCAAAAGCTGTTTAATGTTAAATTTGCAATAAATCATAAAACCAATAAAATACTGTTATTCTTTATTTAAAAAATGAGTAAGATTAGTATACTTATACCTCCTAACATTTTCTATAATTTAAGAATCGTTATTTTAAGAAACAATTGAGACTGATGTACATTTGGGGGCTTGTCCGAGATGTATGGTGGTTTTTCCTTGATTTACGTAGAACGTGAAACAGTGTTTTACGTGAAATCTGAAAACATTAAATATAGCCGTGTGACGGTTGAATTTAAAAACTGATGCTCAGACGCTTACAAACGACAATACAAGTGAATTTATTCATTTTCTCTCTTTAAACTAAAATCATGAAGCTGCAAACATGAATGTTAATTTCTTGCTGTCAATATTAGGTAAAAAAACTAAGAGAGTGTTTATGCAATCTTGTGGTTACAAATGTATGTACGCACGCTTAAAAGACCTGGCATAGTTTATAATTGGAATGGTCTTGCCTCTTCTCTATCTCCTTAAGCGTTGCGTTCTCTCTAATCATAACCGAAGAAACAGTACCTAATTTTAACTTCTTTTGTAGAAGAAAATTTTTTTTTGAAGATGCGATTACGCTTATTTATGCGTTATCCTGTTCTACTGATCTCTCTTTTCAAACAATATCCTTCTAAACCTCTTAACAAGACTTACTACGAGGAGGACCAGTTTATGTCAATGCAACCACGAGGCGCCACTTGCTGTCATTTAAAAATCGGTCGTTCAATGGAAGTAAAGATAAGTCTAAGCTTTAATGTTTAGACCTTTTTTCTCCCAAAATTGTAAGATTGACGCTTATCAATTTAAATTGTAATTGTCTTCGAAATTATACGGATAGTAATTACCTAAAATTCAAAGATAGTCAAATTGGTCGTCAACTAACTTTCTTGCGTTATCACATTATATTAGTGACACCACCTTTAAAAAATTGGGGAAATTTAATATTTTAAGAAAGATATTACTGAATTTAATTTAGAACTTCTTGACAAACGTTTGCAGAAATACAAAAGTTTACATCTGCAAATTAAAGCTTTGACGATTTCAGCAGAACGCGATAAAATGAATTATTTCAACAACAGCGAATCTCTTTTAATCGAAGATTTAAAAAGTTTAAATCAATCGCAAATGATAAGAAATGATTCTGCATCAAGTAAACTTTCTTAAAATAAGTTAACAAAATGTTCTAAAGATTATTAAGAATGGAAAAACTTTATAGACTTATTTGATTTTCTCATCATTCAGAATGTTGTTTTGTCTAATGTGACTAGATTGCACTATTTGAAAACTTCTTTAAAGGGTGACGTTGAAAGTATATTAAAACATGTTGTTATTTCTGAAGTTTTTTGTATCTACTTGGAAGTCGCTAAAGAATAGATAAGTTAATACAAAAGCACTTATTACATCTCATTCACAAGAATTTAATTATTTCCCGGATGTATTAATAATTCTTGATAAGATTTAGGAAATTTGCGCTATACTACGAATTACTCTGTCGGGGCTTCTAAAATCTTAAAGCACGCAACTTACTCATCGAGTGACTTATTAGTCTTTTTAACAACTGAAAAACTCGATATTGCTTCTTCAAGGGAACAAGATATACAGATTGGTGCCTAGACTGACTCTGCAGCTTACAAGGATCTAAATATATTTTTAAAAAAGCGTATTCACGTTTTTGAAGCTATTAAAGCTTTCAAGAATGTGTATGGTTCCTGAAAAAAGAGAAAGTCAGGATTCAAAAACCACAATGAATTTTCAATTTCGAAATGTTTATTTTTCTGGGATACTCATACATTTTTTAGATGCAAATAATGCATAGCGTTGCCTATTAAGGAAAGAAGGAATTTGTGTTTTGAAAACACGCATCTTCAAATGATTTGTCTCCAGATCATAGGCCTCATCAATCAGCTAGCATATTCACTTGTACAATGTATCATCGAATGCACAATACGCTTCTACACCATGATAATAGTAATTCAGTAATTGACTTGGCTGCTACTACACAGGAGAGTAACTTAATAATTCCTACCTTAAAAAATTTTTAAATTCCCTCTTGCTTACAAACTAGTTAAAATGCTCTGGCAAAAAATTACCAGCGTACGATAATAAGGGCGCGGTCGCATTTCGTATTTCAGAATAATAATTTCTTTCGTCTTTTAAATAATTACGACATGATTCCAGGTTGCACCTAACTTGACACAGTAGCTATTGAATTGAAATCAGATAATGATATATAGGAAAGTTTTCAAGTATTGATGGATCAAGGATCCGAATGCGGTTTTCTACCTAAAATCGTTTTAAAAATATCATGTACCACTTATCATAAAATTAATACCGAAGTATATTGTGTGAGTGGAAAATCCATCAGTACCGCTCAAAGGTTAGCTCAAGTATAGATACGTCCTAAGAAGTCAAAGCAAACTCCTATTTCTTTACAAGCCCTCGCCTCGTTCAACCTGACTAGATGTTGCTTCGGGAGCAGATAGATTTGGAGCTTCCCTGCTACCAGGATTTTTCAACAGTCTGAAATAGATTGTACAAGCTCAGATTGTCATTGTATGGCATTTCGTTTTTAATTGTGATCGATCGCCTTCCGGTCAGTATGTAATAAAATTACCCTTTAAAAATCGTCCTCCCATCGAAATCAGAAATTCTTCGTGTAGAGCTTAAATTATTGTAGAAAAAATGTAGCCGTTTAAAAAACAGCCCTAGACTACAAACGCAAAACTCTACTTTTATACATGATGTGACGTTGCAGATTTTTCGCAACTCACAAACTCAATTTGAGCAACTTAATCTAAAATAAAAGGGCTCTCGTGCTTGTACGAAGAGTAAAAGGAAAAAAATCCGGCCCTCCTGTATGTTTTTTCTTCTAATTTTGATTTATTACGTTTTATTCAATGTTTTATTTCATGTTTCATTTGATGTTTTACTTTATGTTTTATTTTATGTTTTTGTTACTCTATGGTTTGCGATCTTTCTGTTAAAATTTAAGAATTTAGGGCTGTCTGAATTTTGGTTTTTGGTCAATTTCCCAATTCCGCGGTCTCGAGCAAGAACCGTGCAGATTTCCACCACCTACGCTGAAGATTAATTAGATTCATTAACACCTTTACTTTTGCCAGATCTCCGCATCTCTAGTCCCCACATAACATCTGGTCTTTTTCTTATGGCAAATCCCTTTGATATCCAGGCGGAATGGACAATTCCGTCAATAAGGATAGAGCAGATTGGGTTTTTTTCGGAAACAACTCTCCTTTTGACATCCAGGTAGGATATAAGATTCTACCAATAAGGATATTTGGGATAAGCGTTTCTCTCTCTTGATTGGTCATCCGAGATCCAAGGCACGATCCTGGTGAGGATCTGTAAGGAACTAGCATTTCTTTTGGCTACTGAGCACATACATATTTTTTGTCTTTGAATGTTTCTGTAAGGAACAAGCATCTTTTTTGGCCACTAAGCATATTTTTTTTGTTTCTCTAATTTTTTAGGAGTATCGAAGAATTCATCTAACACCCGCGGTCGAAAGCAAAGGGGCCCTTTGTTCTCCACTTCGATACCAGCAAATAGCCAGGCCTCAAGGCAGGAACGGGACAATCCTTGCCTTTAGCACACTCTAGTGGAAAGAAGTTCAAAATCTTTTTTTTTCTCAAAGCTGGCTGATAGGACTAGCGAAGAAAAAACAGGTCCATCCGACGGACTTATCAGCAGCGGGCGTGATTCCTCGTGCTACATTAATAGGTCGGTACGCGCGTGAAAGTTTTACTTAGCGTCTATACACTCTACGTGTAAGCAGGAATCACCGGTTTCCCTCTCAGGAATTAGCAAGGTAGGACCCGCTTTCCATATTATGGTTAAGCCAAGCCTTATGTAACTTTAATCTGTCTATTGTTTTTTTTCGGTTAATATCGAATAAAAAAAATTATTCGCTCCTTGGCTGAATCATATTCACTCGATTTTCTGTTAAATATTGTACATTTATTCTGTTGCATTACACTGATAAGTATTGATTCGCATTGTTCGATATTTGTTGCATCTGATACTTATTCGTAAACTACTTGATAATTAATAGTGTCGATACGCATCGATCAATTGTCTTAATATGTTTCCTCTGATCATGTCTTTTTACAACCCTTGTATTTGCATAAATTAACCCTGATTTTT
>JAUELO010042017.1:0-10335 GCA_032357855.1 Amphibolips quercusostensackenii | reverse complement strand
AGGTCAAATAACTAAATAAACATTTGTCATGCATATAAAAAAAAGATCCATTTTACTTTTTATTGGACAATAACTTCTAAAGAAAGCAGAACCATAAACAAACAAATTCTTAATTTTTTGCGATCACAAGTCGTCTTTATGAAACAGTTGGGAATATTTTTAAATCTTTCTAAAGCTGTAGTTTTGTTCAACCCCCCCCCCCTCAAAAAAAGTAACGTAACCCAAAGTTTTACCAAAACATAGGAAAGAGAGTTGTTTTTCACGAAAATAGGGTAATAATGGAGGAAATGTTCTAGCAAAAAGTACGATTTTGGAACAAAATCAGAATGTTCAGCGATTCTCAGGTCAAATAACTAAATAAACATTTGTCATGCATATAAAAAAAAGATCCATTTTACTTTTTATTGGACAATAACTTCGAAAGAAAGCAGAACCATAAACAAACAAATTCTTAATTTTTTGCGATCACAAGTCGTCTTTATGAAACATTTGGGAATATTTTTAAATCTTTCTAAAGTCTTTGAAATCCGCGAAATCTTATAAATCTTTGTGAAGTATTTTTAAATCTTTTAAAATTGTTGTAAAATCTATAAAATCCTAGAAATTTTTGAAATGTTTGAAACCTTTATGAAACACTTATGAAATCTTTCTTTAATTTTTGTTTGTGAAATCTTTTTTGTTTGTTCCAAATCATTGAAACCTTTTCAAATCTGGTGTACTGCACAATTTTTGACATCTTTACATTCTTGAAAGCTTTTGAAATCCTCACGAATTTTTTTAAATATTTATAAAATCTTTTTTATTTGTTTAAAATCATTGAAATATTAAAAATCTTCATGAGATCTTTGAAATATTTGTGAAATATTTATTTAATCTTCGTTTGTGAAATGTTTTGTGTTCGTTTCAAATCATTAAAATCTTTTGATATTTAGTGCTGCTTTTTGAGATCTTTGAAATTTTTTTAAACTTTTGAAATCGTTATGAATTTTTTTTTTAATATTTATAAAATCTTTCTTGGACCTTTTTTATTCGTTTAAAATCATTGAAACATTTGAAATCTTCATAAAATCTTCGGAATATTTGTGAAATGTTTCTTTAATCTTTGTTTGTGAAATCTTTTGTCTCTGTTTCAAATCATTGAAATCTTCTGAAATCTGGGATTCCTTTTTGAAATCTTTCAAATTCTTAAAATTAAAAAAAATTTTGTAATCTTTAAAATCACTGAAATACCCAAAATTTTTGTGAAATCTTTTGATATCTTCCAAAAAAGATTGAAATTGTTTAAAACCTTTAAAAGTCATTGCAATTTTTTAAATCTAGTGTACTGTATAATTTTTGAAATCTTTGAAATTCTTTTATTATTTTGAAACCTTAACCAAATTTTCATTTAACTTTTTAAAATATTTATGAAATCTTTCTGAGATCTTTTTCATTTATCAAGAATTATTAAAATATTTGAAATCTTTGTGAAACCTATTGAAATATTTTCAAAAAATTTTTTAATCGTTTTAAATCTTTGAAATGTTATGATAACTATTTGTGAAATGTTTCAGAGATCTTTGACATTTATTTGAAATCATTATAATATTTAAAACCTTTGTGAAATTTATTAAAATCTTCTAAAAAATTCAAAAATCCTTTTAAATCTTAAAAAAAAATTGTAATCTCATAAATTCAGCTTTATTATACATTTTCAAAATCCTCAAAATCCTTAAAATCTTTTAAGAGTTTTAAAATCTTCCAATCAAAAGTAGGATAGTTAAATTTTCAGTAAAAAAATAAATTTTCAACCGAAAAAAACACGAATTTTCAACATAACATTTAAAGTTCTAATTAAAAAATTAAATATTGATGAAGTAGTTGAACTTTTAAACAACAACTTGTACTTCCCACCAAATTGTTCAATCTTTTAGCCAAAAATATAAATTTTGTAGAAAATAGTTGAATTTTCGATCAAAAAATTTAATTTTCAAATGAAAAAGTATCATTTTTAACCAGATATTTGCATTTTTACCGAAAACTATTCAATATCTACAAAAAGAGAGAATTTTAAAACTAAAAAGACGAATTTTCAACGAAAAATTTAAATTTTCAACAAAATTCAATTTTCAGCCAAATAGTTGAGTTCTAAACTAGGAAAAATCAATTTTTGATAATAAAATATCAATTTTTCAACAAAATTATACAATTTGAATTGTAAATAAAAAAGGGGAATTTTTCAACCAAAATATTAATTTTCTACCTAAAAAGAAATAGTTTAATTTTCATTCACAAAAATTAATTTTCAAAAAAAAAATAGTTTACAAACAAATAGTTCATATTATAACCCAATGAGACGAATTTTCAACAAAATACATCAATTTTCAACCAAAAAGTTAAATCTTCAATTAAAAGATATAAATTTTCTACAAAAAATAAAATGGTTAAATTATTAAGTTCAAGAAATAATTTTATGACAACAAAATATATTATCAACCAGACAGTTGCATTTACAACTAAATAATTTAATTTTTAACCAAATAATTAAACCTTTAACAAAAGATTTTAACAAGAATGAATAAAATGTCAATCAACTTGTTTCATTTTGAACTAAAAAAGTTAAGCTTTCGACCAAAAAAGATTAATTTTCCAGCAAATAAAAAATCGAATTTTCAACAAAATTGTTCAATTTTCAACGAAAGGGATCAACGTTTAACTGAAATGACAATCTCGAACAAAAAAAAAATAAATTTTCACCAAGTAGTTCAACTTTCAACCAATTATTTGAATTTTCAAAAAAGAAAGATACATTTTCAACCCAAAAATGACACAGCTAAATTTTCAGTTACAAAGTTAATTGTCAACCAAAAAAAAAGCAAATTATCAAAAAAACAGTTAAATTTAAAAAAACGTAAATTAAATTTAATTGTATTAATTAATTAATCAATTGATTTCCAGTCGCTCTTGTTTTAAGATTTTTTATGCAATTCTCTTGCACAGATTAACGCTCCTTGAGCTTGTATTTTTAAAGTTATTTTCTAAATTGAATCCTCTGTTTCTTGTTGCAGAGTTAAGTTTACAGTTTGACTGTTTACCTAATGGCGAGCCTATTCCTGGTATTTCTCGCCGCAGACCTTCCCCTTCTGTTGACTTGACTCTTTCTCTTGGCGGACCTCATTCTCAGAGTGTTCCGGTCAAGTCTCCCCCTCCGGCCGAATCTTCTCTTCGTGTCAGGTCCAGATCTCCTCCTCCTGACAGTCGTTCTTTTGTAGACATATTACGTGGACTTAAAATTGAAGAATTGAGAAATTTTCGGCTTATTCCCCACAAGAATCCGTACCGGCGATTCGAATTTCGAAGATACACTTTTCCACGCGATGCTCCAATTCGAGTGAGAAGAACTTACAATGTCCTTGGACCCATGCCAAACGGAGAACATACTGTATTAACAACGTGCAATGGTGACATCTTTGCAATAGTGGAGAGAGATAATTCAGCTCTTCGTGGGATATATACAAACACATTGACTAAAGTTTTTCAAAAACGAGCTAAGATAAACATGTACAGCGGCAAAGTTGAAGAAATGACTACAGAAGAAATAGAGGAAACTCCCCTAGGCAGGGATCGCAAAATCTTCAGGAATTTTAAAACAATAAAAACGTAAAATCAAAATGTTACTGTACCGGCGAAACTTCATGTTCAAAATGCCCTCACTTATCCCTGATTTTTTTATAACCGATTTTTTCAACACCGAATCTTTTATAATCATAATAAAAAAATTCCGAATTAAAATTTGTTTATTTATTTCAACTAAAAATTAAGTTTCTTAACGAATAACTTGTATTATCGCAAAGAAATAATTGAATTTAAACAAAATAGTTCAATTCAAAAGATTACAAGGAATTACACAAAATTACATACGGGATTATGCAACATTACATAGGAATATAATTTTTCTGAAATTCTTGTAAACATTCAAAAAGATTTTTAAAAATTTTAGATCTTCAAATTAAAATTTCAACAAAAAAGATAATCTGCAACCAGATGGTTAAATCTTCAAACAAAAAACATGAATTCTGAACGAAGAATGTATTAGTGGATATTTCACTGCAAAAATATTTTCACTTTAAATCAATTCATTTTCAAACAGTTGTATTTTTAATAAAAAAATATTAAATATTTTTCAAAACAGACGAATTTCCTGACATAATTTTTTTTATTTAACCCGAAAATATGAATTTTAGAGAAAAAAAATGCATATTCTACTAAAAAAAGACGAATTCCCAATAAAAAATATAATAGTTGATATTTCAGTCCGAAAATATGTTTATTTTAAATAAAAAACAGTTGAATTCATGAAGAAAAAGAATTTTCAGCAAAATAATTTTAAAAAAGATAATTTTTTAATAAAGAAAATTAATTTTATGCAAAACATGGAAAGAAATTAAAAAAGTTGAATTTCAAACCAAAGAGATGAATTTTAAGCTAAAACTATGATTTTTCAACCAAAAAAGTGATTTTTTGACAAAACAGTTTTACTGTTCAACAAATAATTGAATTTTTGACCAAAAAGGTGAATTCTCAACAAAAAATATATATTTGTTATCAAAACAAAAAATATTTTAGTTTTAAATAAAAAGAAGGTTAAATTACTCCAAAAAGACGAATTCTCAACAGAACAGTTGAATCTTCTACTCGAAAAGAATATAATTTTAAACTAAACAGTTGCAATTTTAATAAAAAGCGACAAGTTTGAACAAAATTGTTAAATTTTTAACTAAAAAAATTGTCAGTTAAGAAGGAAGAGAAACTTTAGTCAAATTATAATTGGAGGGGAAAAATAATCTACATAAAAAATAAATATTTCTAATAACTATTTATTTTTTAAGATTCAAGATTTATTGACATTAAGTATATATAAATAAATAAAAGATCTTTTAAACAATTTTGGAAATCTTCTGCAATGTTTTAGACATTTAAAAATATTCTTCCCAAATTAATTTTTTAGGACAAAGAATTAATTAAAATTTTTTCATTTTATTTTAAAATCTTCGAACATCTACATTTTGATTGAAGTTTGCTTTAACGTTTCCAATTAAATATTTTCTTAAAAACTTCTGAATATCTTTTTAAATAATTGGAATTTCTCCTAACATTTTCAAAAAATTTTGCAAAATTTAAATTATATATACATTAATTTTGAACCAGTTATATTTTAATTCAAAAAACTTAAAATATTTTCCAGAAGAGACGAATTTTCTACAAAAAAGTTAAATTTTTTACACGAAAATATGAATTTTCCACAAAAAAGCTAATTTTCTATCAAGAAGATTCATTTTCTACGAAATTGTACAAAAAAATTAAGTAATTTAAAAGATATTTATGACATTTTGACGGTTTCGAATTTTTCAAAAATCTCTATTTTGTAAGGTTTAAAAATTTTTGTATTAATTAAAAAAAATTTTTAAGAACTTCAGAATATCTTTTGAAATGATTTAAATTTTTCCAAAAATTTTTAAAAAGTTTTTCAAAATTAAATAAGGAAGTCCGGAAATATGGCTATTCGTACAGAAATTTCGGCACACGCAGCAACGGAAAATAAAAAATTACCTTCAAATCTTCCAGATTCTTTTTTGATGATTCTGAAAATCTTTTGAAATGTTTGAAATTTTTTAAAAATTATTCTTTTAAAAGAAATGTTGTGAAACAAAAAATCATAAAAAATTTTCTGAAAGATCTTAAAATAGATTTTTATTATGTTGAAAACTTTCAAAATTCTTAAAAAGCTTCTCAATTTTTCGCTAAATATCTTTTAAACTTATTCGAACTTTACTAAACTTTTGTAATCTTGCAAAATTAACAAAATTTGCTTTAAAAACATTCTCTGAAAAAATTTGGGGAAATCATTTAAAATGTTTTTAAATATTTTGAAATATTTTCTTTAAATTAACTATTAGAAAATTAGTTTAAATTTCCCTAGCATATTAGGAAAAAACTGTGTTATCAGAAAATTTTTAAAATCCTCAAAAAGCTTCAAACTTTTATTTCAAAACCTTAAAAAATTTACAGTTTGTTTAAAATTTGTCGGCACCGGTAATTTTTGGTTACCGGAACCGACGTGTATGTACAGGTGATTCGAAATTGGCGTCTGATATTTCAAGTCATTGATTTATATTAAAAATCTTATTTCAAAATATGATAATACAATGTAACCAAACTATTATTATATGTTTCGAAAATACTTTTAAAAAATTTGCATTAGATTGTAAAGAGGTTTTGAATGGATTCTACATTTTTCTAAATATAAGTTTTCCATAAAAAATGCGAATGACGCTAATTTTATTTTTTGGAAAAATATGATCCTATATTAAAATGAACCTGTTAAGACTGTTTTCAGGCAACAAGTTTTTCACATTTCTTGGACATAACTCGTCAACTTGACCACTTCAAGAAGGGTCATTAAGAATTCCTTCTAGGTTACTAAGTGTCTTCTTATGATGGCCATTTCAGTCGCATCAAGAATTTTCATCAACATAAAGAGTAAAATCCATTTTAAAACTGAGGAATTTTACCCTTATAGACTTACCATTTGCTTTTAATCAAAAATAACTAAAAATAATTCGAATAACACTGTCAAGAAAGAAGTGGACTAGAAAAACAATTCTATAAAAAGGGCATGCAAAATTTTAAGGATCCATTCAAAATTAAACTATTTAATTTAAAATCGTATGTACAGGAATGAGCAATTGAGAAGTGAGCTAAAAAAATAATAATAAATCAATTGTTTGAAAAAAAAACTGAAGTGATAATTGTTTCTGTAAGTCAGGAGTATCAACAATTTAATTATCAAACTAAACTTAGTGGAAAAAAATTTCAGTTTGAAAGTCTATAAATTAAATTAACAAAAAATTAATTACAGATTTTCACAAATTTCGTGCCTCTTCACTCCTTGTGCCTGCCTGGTACGAATCCCGGGGGTTGTATCTAGGGGCGGACCTCGGACTCTTCTTCCCCGCCCAGGTATATACCTGGGGATTGGTCGGAAAGTCTTTGATCTCTACCGCGAGACTCTAAATTTAAACCCTCCCGCCTTGATTGCGCGGAGTGTTCTAGCCAAAGATAAGGGAGTTTAGTGATAGATTGACAGATACTACACTGATTTAATATAGTGAATACAATATATTTTGGTAACTACCGACGCGCTAAATCTTGGATTAAAATCAAATAAGACCCGACTTACCCGGGAGGTAAGCCCTATGCACCGACCAGTGTTCTGGAGGTGTTGCCCAGCCGAATACTCGGCGGATTCTGCCTTCTTTGCCGTGCGTAGGCTCCTCTTATACTCCTCGTCAAAGTAGGGGTAGCGCCAGTGGTGGGAGATCGCATGCGCTCCTGTGCTGTTGCTCCCCGTGAGACCTAAGTGGGGACTGCTGAACGCGTTACGCAGTGACTGCTTGTGAGCCCAGCACGAGAACCCTGATAGTTCGTTACGAGATTCATTAAGTAGGTAAAAAATTGTTAAGCAAATTAACATTAATTAAATTTCATAAATACTTTCAAAAACTTCTGTTACTAGCATCTTTAATCGTCCGCTTCGCGCACCTTTAGTTTTTCGATTTGATGAAAAAAATAATTTTCAGTAGAAAATGAGAACTTCGAATGGCTATTTATTTGTGGCAAAGTTTTGAACACTTAAGTTCGAGCTGAAATTATATTCTGAAATCTGAGAACAAGGAAATAAGCATTCTTAATTTGTTTTTAAAGTTATATAAATATGATGTTCCTAACATTCTTGAGAAAAAAGAAAAAGATTTTTAAAGATTTCAGAAGTGTCGAAGAAGAATCTAGAAAATTTTAAAGAAAATTGGTCTATTTTGCAGAATTTTACAAGTTATTAGAAGAAAATTGAGTCAGCTTAAATCTTTACAAAAAATTTAAGATTTTTAAAAGCTTGGAGAAATTTAAGATTTTATGAATTTTCCAAAATCTTTTCAAGTTTTTAAACATTTTCCTCTGAAATTCCTAAACATCTTTAAATGTGGCTTAAATTTTTTTCAAAATTTTGAAAAATCCTTCAAAATAAAATAACATTTCCACATTCTTAGAAATTTTTTCAAATGTTTTATAATCTGTATAAGCTTTCTTTAAAAATTAATTTTTCAAAATAAAAAATCAATACAAATTTTCCTTGGAATCTTCAGAAACTTTTTTCATTCCCTTCAAAATTTTCAAAATTCTTAAAAAGATTGTAAACTGTTCATAAGCTTTAAAAATATACATTTCGTTCACAATTTTTTTAAATTTTTGTAAGATTTAAATTATATTTAAATCATTTCAAAACTAATAAATATATCTTAAATTACACAATTTTTCTAATTTTGTATTCTTTCAAAATTGAAAAGTTTTGTTTTTAAACTTTTTGCAATCTTTTTATTTTTGTAGGAAATCATTTGCAATTTTACCATAAATCGTGAGAAGATTTTTTTATTCTCTTGAAACAATTAGAAATTCTGAAAAAGCTTCTTTTTTCGAAATCTTCAAAAGTCCACATTTTTAAACGAATTAATCTTATTTAAATTTTGCCTAAAATTATGTAATCTAGCAAAATTTTATACATTCTGTATTACAATTTTAGGAAATTATTTGAAATTTTCCCTTAAAAAAAAAAAAAAAAAAAAGTTGGTATTCTCTTGAAATCTTCTACAATACTTAAGAAGCTTTAGAATTTTTTTAAAAATCTTTCAAAATCTACAATTCGTTTTGAATTTTTTGAAACCTTTTCCCATTTAAAATTTTTGTTGAATCTTTTTAAAACCTTATTAATATCTTTTTGAATAATTGGCAATTGTAAAAAAATATTGAATATTTTTCAAAAGAAACTAATTTTCCACAAAAAAGTTAAATTTTTTAAACCAAAAATATAAATTTTCCACAAAAAAGTTATTTTTTAACCAAATAGATGAATTTTCAACAAAATGCGAGATTTTTTATGCAGAGGATTAATTTTCTACCAAAAAAAAAACAAATTTTTAACTAAATTGATCAATCTGCATCAAAAAGATTTGAATTAATGTTAAAGTGAATTTCTCACAAAATAGTTCAATCCTTATGCAAAAAAGATTTTTATTTTAAACGAAACATTCATAATTTTGATACAAAAATATAGAATTTTCACCAAAAGAAATAAATTTCGATCCAAAAAGATAAATTTTCACCAGAATAATAATTTGAAGCGGAAAGAAGTTTGTAATGCACAATAAAAATTTATAATAACTATTTTTTTCAGGTTTCTTTGTTAACTTGCTTTCAAGTTATATAAATATAATTTTCCTAGGTTCCCCTAAAAAATTCAAAAATATGTTTGAACACTTCAGATATGTCGAAACAGTATCTAGAAAATTCCTAAGACATTTATTTTTATTTTACGGAATTTTAACGAGTTTTCGGAGAAACTGACGTTTGAAAGTTATTTCGGACTTTTTGAAGTTTGTAAAAATTTAACAATAGTTTATAAATTTTTTAAAGTTTCAAAATATTTTCAATCTCCTCACAACTTCTAGAATTCGTAAATATCCCTTAAAATCTTTTGAATTATGAAACAATCATTTACTATTTAATGTTCTATTTTAGAAATTAATTTTTAAAATTTTAATTTCTCATTCGGAAATTTCGATTAACAAAATTTCAGAAAATTCAAAAGAACAAAGTGAAAACAGCTATTTAAAAATCATATTCACGCAGTAGGGTAAGGAGGGGTGAAGGTCCAAAAAGAAGTTAAAATTTTTTTTACCTTTTCCCACGTGCCATTTTTTTAAGGCATTCAGATTGATCAAAGAAGATCTTAAAACAGTGTTACAACTATATGGGAATAATTTTCAGTTAGTTCGAATAATTTAAAAATCGTAATTGTGTTACAAAAAAAATTAATAAAGAGAAGTAATTTTCGGAATTGAAAATAATATATTTTGTGTAAAATGTGAGAGAAATAAATGCTACATTACCATTAATTAAGAACAGATGGTTTTTGTTAATTTTTTTAAAAAAATTTATAAACAAATTCACAGTTTGTCGACTTTTCAATTAATATGCTAATTTTTGGTAATGGAATCAACTGAGTATGTCTTCTCGATGACTCTTTATATGATACTTTGCAAATTTACAGCAATTATTTATAACTTGAACAATTTTTATAAACACTGTCAGTATCACTGTTTTATGATCTTCTTTGATCAATCTTCGTGTCTCAAAAGAAATGGCATTTAGGAAAAGTTAAAAAAAAAATTAAATAAAAGAACTTTTAAGAATACGCCGAAGCGAAAAAGCACAGAAAAAACTGGGAGATCCATTAGAACTAAT
>JAUELO010042009.1:0-10335 GCA_032357855.1 Amphibolips quercusostensackenii | reverse complement strand
GAACGATTACTAGGATAAGATACAAACCATTTAACAATATTTGAGAGGTGAATCGATTTGAGCCTAGTCAATAATAGATTATGGTTAAACGTATCAAATGCCTTTGTAAAGTCCAAAAGGACAACAACAGTAAGTTAATGATAGACAATACTTTTGAAAGGTTTAGACAAGGCACAGGGGATGGATATAGGACAAAAGTCTTTGGGAGAGGTAGGGTTAGATATTTTAGGTACATAGCGGATAATAGCCTCTATCCAGGTATAAGAGAATATTCCCACCTGCAGAGATGCGTTATAGATGTGCAAGAAAGTAGGGTCAATGACTGGTGAAGCAAGGCAATAGTAGATTGTTCAACAAGCGGGAGAAGGTGTCGATTATCAACATGCCTAAAGTTTGCCTGCAAGCGTAGCGAGCATGGCAAATCAGGCGAGATGATAATCGACGTCTCCCGCTGGTCGCACACGATGCTTTCCTTCATCAATGGGCCCGTGCGAGCTACCACGTTCGTTATCAAGAATCCAAGTTCGGATGCACAGTTTAAGGGAGAAAGGGTAGATTGAGGATGCGCATGGCATTACTTAGTTCTCTAGAGAATTAAATGGCATATTACTTATCTGTGACGTCACCACTCGAGTAAAGACCGACTTAGATTCTTGAGAACAAACGGATAGCTGTTAAAAGGTCTGAAGTGGAAAAATCGATGACAAAATGTTATCAACGTAACGGATCAAATATTACGGTTTAAGCTTGGATTGGTTGAAAATTTTAGTTTCTAGATATTCCATAAAGATGTTGACTGTTACAGGTGAAGCTGGAGGTCTCATTGCTGCTCCTGAGGTTTGTTTGTAGAATCGGTTATTGATAGAGAAGTAATTATTAAGACAGTGTTTTATCAAACGTATGTGATTAGAGGGGAAGTTTGTGAAGGATTTAATAATATCGATTGTATTAGCGATTGGTACTTTTGTGAAGAAAGCTACTGCGTCAAAACTCTCTAGGATGTTTTAATGTTGAATATGATTCTGTTGTATCTTTTTAATAAAGTCAAAAGAGTTTTGGACGCGAGTGATAGAGCTTTCTGTAAAAAGACTTAGTTCTTTGGTGAAGAATCGTGCTAGGTTGTAAATTGGTGAGTTTATTACGCTAACGATCGGTCTGAGTGGAATGTTGGTTTTGTGGATTTTGGTGAGTTTGTCAAGTTTTGGATAGGTAGGATTAGTAGGTATTAATTTAGATATTGTTTTGTTGTCAAGTTTAAAGTCTTTAAGAAGGGTTTTTGTTTTGCTGAATATTGTTCATGTGAGGGTTTTTTGAAAAGTTTTTGATATGTATCGTCAGTTGGAAGGTCCATGATTTTGTTGTTATAGTCTTCTTTATTCATTATTACTGTCGTGTTGCTTTCGTCGTCGGATAATATTATGCCTATTCTTATAAGTTCTTAAATTGCTGTTCTTTTTAGTTGCGTTAAATTTGAGGAGGGAAGTTGTGTTTGGCATAAGATGATGGTCATCCTACGCTGTATGTCATTCGCTTTTTCGAAAATTGTGGATTCCAAATCACTGATGATTTTTTCTTTTGGGATTTTAAAGAGGGCTATTACAAAATTGTGCCCTTTAGCAAGGATTTAATCATTTCATTGCTTAAAGATGATTATAGATGTTTTTTAATGTGTTAGTTAGAGGTGTGTGCTTTGCTGGGAGTAATTTGTCATATTTTATTTTTTGTTTTGCTGGGAAATTAATTTTTTCTTTGTTGTTGAAAATTTGACTATTTTTTTGAAAATAATATATTTTGACTTGAAATCGAAACATATACCGATTTGGTAGAATCGGCAAAAATGTTGTTGGTTCAACCATAAAATATAGTTATTATGTGGACAACGAAAGATTTAGTTCACCAAACTAAATTTTTTGGTTGTTCTTTATGAAGAGTTTAATGATAAATGGTTGACATATCATAGAGGGAATTTCACTATAGGGGGAACAACAAGCCTTTTCGCTTGAACGGACGCATTGTATCAGTCGGTTAGGGTATCTGGAGTAGAATTCAGGCTGCTTGGCAATTAGCCAAAAATTTCGGGCTTTTCCGGGCGCCTGACCAATGATAGCACAGCCTGTCCCTCGTCGAAAGTCGAAACTAAAGTCATATTACAATAATATAACAACTCAATATATATAAGTTAATTATACCTATAAAGCCTCAACTAATCCGAATTTTTTTATGTTAAGTTTAAAACGTTCATATTAAACAGCGATATCACAGTGCAAAACGATCTCAAAAAATAGGGAAAAATAGGAGAATGCCTAAACTTTTATTTTGACATTTATACAAGAAAAAAAAATCTTTTTATCAGAAATTGTATAGTTTTTAAATAATTTTTTATAATATAATTCTGGAAAGTTTTATAAAATCTAATATGGCTTTTCAAATTTTATAAAAAAAATTTCTTTTTTAATTTCTTACCAACTTGGCCAACTTTAATTTTATAATTGGTGTCGATAGAAAGTAACTACTTTTTATCAATTGACGGTGTTTTTTAATTAATTTTTTTTTGTATCTGTTTCAGGTAAGTTTCTAAATGGGTGTTCTTCTCTATTTTGCGATGCAAAAATATCTCCTTTTAAACAACAAGATGGTAAGAAAAAATTATAAAATTATTTCCTCAATGTTAACTAAATTATCACCTTCAAATATTTTAATATTTTGTGTATGTAGCTGAGAAATTTATGTCCATAATTTTTTTTTTAATTTACACACAATTTTAGGTAAAAAGTAAGAATAATAAATTAAAATTAATACAGAAATTTTTGCGAATACGAAAACTCTTTTTTAGTAAAGAAAAAATTACTTTTTTGGGATTCTGCTGGTTTAACATTGATTTTTAGAAGGTTGAGTTATTTTTACCTGGATCCTATTTAATTTACATTAGAATAGCAAGCCGCGATTTCATTTTGTTCAAACAAATATTTTGTATTTGAAAATAACAGTTTAAAAATAAAAAAAGGGAAAATTCACAAACGTCAGTAAAAAGTTTTTGTTTCAAAAATATGAAATGTTGTGTGAGTCTAATTTATACTAAATAAGTTTTGAGGTAAAATATTTTTAAACTTTTTAAAAAGAAATTTTAATCTAGACGAGTTCAAAAAAGTCGTTTTTTTTAATTTCAGTATCTAGCAGGCATATTTTGAATTCCTTAAAAATTACTTAATGCTTTGAATCTCCTGTAATTCTTGAATAACCTGAATTCCTTGAGAATGCGGAATTCTCTGAATTTCTTTGAATTCTCGAAATCCCATGAATTCTTCAAATCGTTTGAATTTCCTGAATTCATACAATTTCTTGAAGTCCTTAAATTCATAAAATTTCTTAAATTCCTTTAATTTTTCTGAATTTCCGGAATTCTTTGAATTCATGAAATTCTTTGAATTTATTATATCCTATTAATTCCTTAAAATCTTTTGAATTCCCTGAATTCATAAAATTGCTGAAATTCCTTCAATTCTTCTGAAAATCTTGAAGTTCTCAAAATCCGTTGAATTCCTGGAGTACTTTGTTTTAATTCTTCTGAATTCCTTTATTTTTTCTGAATTCCTTAATTATTCTGAATTTTCGATATTCCTTGAATATCCTTAATTTCCCTAATATTCGAATTTTTCAAAAGTCCTCAAATATTATGAATTATTTGAATATTTTAAATTTTTGAAATGATTTAAATTCTCTTAATCACCTGAATTTCTTCAAATCTTTTGATTTCTCTACATTTATATGATTTCCTAAATTCCTTAATTGCTTGGAAATTTCTTGAATAATCTAAATTCTTAAAATTCTTTAAATTCTCCAAATCCCATGAATTCCTGGTAATGTTTGAATTTCCTAAATTTATGTAATTTCTTAAATTCCCTAAAACATAATTGATTAAATTCCTTTAATTTTTCTGAATTCCTTGAATATTTTTAATTCCTGGAATTCTTTGGCAATTCTTTTTCCTGGGATTTTGTGAATTCCTTCAAATCGTTTGAATTTCTTGAATTTTTTTAATTCTTCTGAAATTCTTGAAATTCTCTAAATTTTCTGAATTTTTGAAGTAGATTGAATGCCTAAAATTCTTCTGAATATCTTTGATTCTCCTAAATTCCCTAAATACTCTGAATTTCCTAAATCCCTTGAATATCCTTACTTTCTGGAACATTCGGAATTTTTATAATTATCAAAAATCCTGAAATATTCTGAATACCTCAAATGTTCTGAATTCCTAAAATAATTTAAATTCTCGAATTCCGCTGAATGTTTTTGAAATCTTTTAAATTTCCAAAATTTATATAATTTTCTAAATTACTTCATTTGTTCTGAAGTTTTTGAATTCTCTGAATTCTTTGAATATTCTGAGTTCCTGTAAGACCCTGTATCCCCTGAATTTTCGGAGTGTTTTGAATTCCTAAAATTCCTTGAATTCCCTAAATGTTTTTAATCCCTAGAATTTTCTTAATTCTCTAAACTCCTTGAAAATTTTGAATCCCGGAATTCCTTGGATTCTCTAAATCCCCCGAATTCCTGCAATTTTTGCCAATTTCTTAAATGTTCTGAATGATCTAAGTTTCTTGAATTCCCTGAAAGCCCTGAAATCCTCTAAATTTTTGTTGATCTGCGAATAAACTAATTCTGCTAATTAAGTCAATAGTTTTTATAGAGTTCGTTTTACCAACCGGCCGTAATCTCATAACAATAAAAGGGTCATTCGTTCCGGATAATTCGACTCGCTCCGGGGAATATGCCTCCTGGTGTATGAGAAGGGTCCATAGGCACGCGGCGAAAATGCAGAGCCAGCTAACACTGAGCGTCACCGCTATTGTTCTTACTTTTTTAATTAAAAAATACAATATACACATTTTATCGAGAAACTGGCTCTGTGTGCTTCTAGATATGATTATGGAGATGATGTATGCAAAAAATTAGACAAAAATATTCAACCGTGCGACCTCAAAATTCAGTACCGATTACTCATTATCATAAAGGGTCTTAACTGATCCTGCAATATGACAAATTTCTTTTTATAACTCGACACTTTAGGGGTATTCCATATGTTTCATTGTGAATACCTCTTGGAAAGAAAAAAGGAAAAATCTGGCATTTACAGGGTATTTAAATCAGTTCTTGCTCCAATCATCATATATGTTATCAGCACCTGTAAAGACGTTGGTCCTAGGATTTTCTCCCAATATAACCTTCTTTTTGGTTAAAATATAACAATTTTCGTAACATTTTCTTTGTAAATTATTTTTTATAATTTGAAGTTTAAATATTCCATCTTTGGTTAAAAATTTATCTTCTTTAGTTAAAAATTCAAGTATTTGTTCGAGAATTTCTGTATTTTGTTGAAACTTTGTCTTTTGTTGTAGAAAATTAATCTTCTATTGACTAATTCACCTTTTCAGTTAAAAATTTATGTATTTTGTTAAAAATTAATCTTTTTGGTCGAAACGTAAAGCTTTTAGTTAACTGATTCTATTAGAACTTTCATTTTCTAGAATTAGTTTAGAAGGTTCTCAATAAATCAAATGTTCATAAATGAAAATTCAAATGAAAAAAATATATTGAGTACAAATTATTCAAATTTTTCAATTAACATTATAGTTCAATGCGTCTTATTTTGTGAAATGATTAATTAATTATTAGCTAATTAATTTTTTTTCTCTATATCAAATAAAATAAACATTAAAATATAGTTTAATGTAAAATTGAGTAACATAAATTGATTATTTACTCAAGGTTATATAATTGAATATTGGATATACTTTGTATAATAAACGTTTATTTATATTTAAACTACCTCTATCCAACTTAAATAATTTTTAAAATGTGGCTGATGTTGTGAAATGTGTATCTGAATTTAATTTTCAAAATTATATCGACATATTTTGATTTTTTTTTAATGATTAGAAAAGGTTATTAATAATTCAAATTTTCAGTTATGCAATTTAAAATTTTAAAAATATATGAATTAATAATTATTTGAATGTTTCAATAAAAATAATGTAAAACGTTTTTTTTTTCATCATCTTCATGATAATATCATTAACTTATTCTCTTAGAACTTAAATTTTCTGTAGTTATGTAAAAAACTTATTAATAAATAAAATATTCATAAATGAAAGTTAAAATGAAAATCATGCATGACTCTGTGCGCGCGCGCGTGTGTGTGTGTGACGATTATTCTAATGTTTCAATAAAAATAATAAGTTGATGCTTTTCATGTTGTAAACTAATTACTTATTAACTGATTCTATTAAAACTTATATTTTCTGGAATTAGTTTAAAAGGTTTTTAATGAATCAAATTTCATAAATGAAAATTCAAATTGAAAAGAATATATTAAGTACAAATTATTTGAATTTTTAATGAACATTATAGGTTAATACTTCTTATTCTGTGAAATGATTAATTATATATTAGCTGATTGATTTTTTTTCTGGATATTAAATTGAATAAAGATTAAAATTTAGTTTTTGTAAAATTAAGTAACATAAATTGATTATCTACTTTAAGGTTATATAATTGAATATTGGATATAATTTGTATAATAAAAGTTTATTTATACTTAGACTACCTTCATTCCACTCACATTATTTTTTAAATGTGGCTATTGTTGTGAAATGAGTATCTGAATTTAATTTTCAAAATTATATTGACATTTTAATTTTTTTTGAATTAGTAGAAAAGGTTATTAATAATTCAAATTTTCAGTAATGCAATAAAAAATTTTTTCAAATATATAAATTGAAAATTATCTGAATGTTTTGATAAAAATAATTTTAAACATTATTTTTTTATTTTTTTATTATCATTATAATATTAATAATTTATTCTACTTAAATTTTTTGGAGTTATGCAAACAACTAATTAATAAATAAAATATTCATGAATGAAAGTTAAAATGAAAATAGTGTGTGCGTGCGTGTGTGTGTGTGTTTGTGTGTGTTTGTGTGTGTGACAATAATTTGAATGTTTCAATGAAAATAATAAGTTGATGCTTTTCATGTTGTAAACTTATTACTTATTAACTGATTCTATTAAAACTTAAATTTTTTGAAATTAGTTTAAAAGGTTCTTAATGAATCAAATGTTCATAAATGAAAATTCAAATTGAAAAAAATGTATTAAGTACAAATTGTTTGAATTTTTAATGAATATTATAGGTTAATACTTCTTATTCTGTGAAATGATTAATTAATTATTAGGTGATTAATTTTTTTCTCCATATTAAATTAAATAAAGATTAAAATATAGTTTTTGTAAAATTGAGTATCACAAATTGATTATTTACTCACGGTTATATAATAAAATATTGGATATAATTTGTATAATAGAAGTTTATTTATATTTAGACCACCTCTATTCCACTAACATCATTTCTCAAATGTGGCTAATGTTGTGAAATAATTATCTGAATTTAATTTTCAAAATTATATAACCATTTTAATTTTTTTGAATTAGTAGAAAAGGTTATTATTAACTCAAATTTTCAGTAATGCAATTTAAAATTTTTTTAAATATATTAATTGAAAATTATTTAAATGTTTTAATAAAAATAATTTTAAAGATTATTTTATTATTTTTTTGTCATCATTATAATATTATTAATTTATTCTACTTAAATTTTTTGGAATTAGTAGAAAAGGTTATTAGTAATTCAAATTTTCAGTAATGCAATTTAAATTTTTTTTAAATATATACATGGAAAATTATTTAAATGTTTTAATAAAAATAACTTTTAACATTATTTTATTATTTTTTTGTCATCATTATAATATTATTAATTTATTCTACTTAAATTTTTTGGAGTTATGCAAAAAACTCATTAATAAATAAAATATTCATAAATGAAAGTCAAAATAAAAATAATGCATGTCTCTGTTTATGTGTAAGTGCGCGTGTGTGTGTGTGTGACAATCATTTGAATGTTTCAATGAAAATAATAAGTTGATGCTTTTCATGTTGTAAACTAATTACTTATTAACTGATTCTATTAAAACTTATATTTTTTAAAATTAGTTTAGAAGGTTCTTAATGAATCAAATGTTCATTGATAAAATTTCAAATTGAAAAAAATATATTAAGTACAAATTATTTAAATTTTTAATGAACATTATAGGTTAATACTTCTTATTCTGTGAAATGATTAATTAATTATTAGCTGAATAATTTTTTCTCTCCATATCAAATTGAATAAAGATTAAAATATAGTTTTTGTAAAATTGAGTAACATAAATTGATTATTTACTCAAGGTTATATAATTAAATATTGGATATAATTTGTATCATAAAAGTGTATTTATATTTAGACTACCTCTATTCCACTAACATCATTTTTTAAATGTGGCTAATGTTGTAAAATAAGTATCTGAATTTAATTTTCAAAATTATATCGACATTTATTTTATTTTTTTTTTTTGAATTAGTAGAAAAGGCTATTAAGAATTCAAATTTTCAGTTATGCAATTCAAAATTTGAAAAAATATATAAATTGAAAATTATTTGAATGTTTCAATAAAAATAATGTTAAACATCATTTTATTATTTTTTCATTATCATTATAATATTATTAACTTATTCTATTATAACTTAAATTTTCTGGAGTTATGCAAAAAACTTATTAATAAATAAAATATTTATCAATAAAAGTTAAAATGAAAAAAATGCATGTCTCTCTCCGTGTGTGAGTGCGTGTGTGCGCGCGTGCGTGTGTATGTGTGTGACAATTATTTGAATGTTTCAATGAAAATAATAAAGTTCTTAATTAATCAAATGTTCATAAAAGAGAATTTTGAACAAAAAAATAGATTGGGTACAAATTATTTAAATTTTTTAATAAACATTATAGTTTGATGCTTCTTATTTTGTAAAATGAATAATTAATTATTAGCTGATTAATTTTTTTCTTCATATTAAATTAAATAAATATTAAAATTCAGTTTTTGTAAAGTTAAGTGACATAAATTGATTATTTACTTCAAGGTTATATAATTAAATATTTGATATAATTTGTATGATAAAAGTTTATTCATTTTTAAACTACCTCTATCCCACTTACATCATTTTTTAAATGTGGCTGATGTGAAATGAGTATCTGAATTTAATTTTAAAAATTATTGAAAAATATGTTTAAGTTTTTTCCGTAATACGTATAAAAGGTGCCAATTAGTCAGATTTTTAGATATGAAAGAAACAATTTAAAGAAAAGACAAGGTAAAAATTATATGAATGTTTTAATGAAAATTACAGATTAATGCTCAAATGAGTGTGTGAATTTAATCTTCAAAATTATATCTAAATATCATGTTTTATGTTATTTTAAAAGTCAGTATAAAATGTTATTAATAATTTGAATTTTCATAAATGAAATTTCAAGTTTAAGAAAATATAAAATAAAAATTATTTAAATGTATAAATAAAAATAATTGTTCAAGGCTTTTTATGTTTTGAACTGATCAATTTACTATGATTAATTTTTTTTCTTCACAATATTAAATTACATTAAGATTTTATTTTTATTTTTCTCTGTTAAGTAACATAAATTTAAAATTTATTTTAAGGTTATGTAATTGAATATTGGCTATAATTCTTATAATGAAAGTTTATTTATATTTGACATATTTTTATTACAATTATATAAGTGTTTGAATTGTTTGTGCTGTTTTGAAATGAGTCTAAATGTAGATTGCCAAATTGAATGCAAATAAGTTTCAATTTTTTTTCGAAATAATTTAAACATTTTATTGATAATTCAAATATCCATTAAAATATAATAAGTTAGAAGTTATTTTAATGTTTCAATGAAAATAATTCTTTATTAATTTGTATGCTGTAAACCGTTTAATTAATTCCTGGTTAATTTTTTTAGAATATTAAACTGCATAAACATTAAATTTTATTTTTTTGTTGAGTAACATAAATTGTTTATTTACATTACTGTTTTAAAATCATTATTGTTTCAATAATTTAGTGATTTATTTTGTTGCACCGATTTACAATAATGTCCGTAAAATGAGTATTTGAAATAATTTAAAAAATTATTTATAAATATGATTATTTAAGCAGTATATTTTGATGCGCTGTTATTTTTTTACTAAAATTTTTATTCTTTTTAATAGTGTGAAAATTTATTCAAAAATCATATTTCAAGAAAGAAAAGTTCAATTACAAAAATAAAACGTAAAAATTATTTAAACATTTTAAAGCAAATAGATGTTTAATGATGTTTTTATTGTGAACTGTTTATCAGATCGAAATATAATTTTTTTTAAATTATAGGTATTAATGCCCGGATTTACAAAAATG